>CAUYRT010049173.1:0-40017 GCA_963574885.1 Lepilemur ruficaudatus
GCTCATTTTGGCTGAAAAAACTAATAAATAATTCATCAAGGTTATTATTAGGTGTTAAGGGTTGAATTGAGTCCCACTGCAATTCATATGTTAAAATCTTAACCCCCAGGACCTCACAATGTGACCTTATTTGGAGATAGGGTCTTTATCAAGTTATTCTGAAGTCCCTGGGGTTGGTTCTACTCATACGACTGGTGTCTTTCTAAAAAAGGGGAAATTTGAAGAAAGATTTACATATTGGGAGAATGCATATGAACAAGAAGATGATATTCTACTAGCCAAGGAGAGAGGCTTCGAACAAATTCTTTCATCACAGCCCTCAGAAGAAACCAACCCTGCTGACACCTTGATCTTAGACTTGTAGCCCCCAGAACTGTGAGACAATAATTTCTTGTTTAATCCACCGGTTTACCATGTTATAGAAGCCCTAGCAAACTAGAAGTGTGGGAAAGAAGGCAGAAATAATTCTTGTTTGATAGACAGAAGACTATGTCACAAGAAACAGGCTCCACAATATATTTGTACTTGGTTTGTGTTATTAAATAATATATCTAAAGTACTAAAATGCCACTAGCACATCAATTAAAAAGAAAAGACAAGAAAAGTATACAGAAGACACAGCAATAACAGGTAAGCCTTGGGCTAAGCATGTTTATGATTTGATGAGTTTTATGCTGAATAATATTGTCAATGGCTTGATGTGACATCAATTAATGTTTTAATACAATAATTATAAAGTGATTATAATTAAATTCTTAAAGTAAATTATATAAGCAAAAAGAATATTGCAAAATTACATTGCATAATTTATCAATATAAATCTTGCATAAGGAATAATTAATCAAAATACACATCAAAAAAATGTTAGACTTGTTCAAAAATTTCTACACTGTCTCTTTTCACAGTAAGGATGAGACCAGCCAATAAGTCGTGACCCTACCCTAGTCCATATCCAGTGCAAGCCTGCTCTTCAGATCCTGGTACCTATGTAATACTCTTGAATTTTGAGCCTCTTGTTGGTGTGGATTTTTTTTTAATTTCACCATTTATTAAACAACTACTATAGTAAACATTTAACATTCTTAGAATTTGCTAAGAGATATTATGTTCCCATTTTAGAGATGGAAAATTGAGGTTCACTGAGGTGAAGTAAATTGCCCATACTTTCACAGCAGGAAATGGTAGAGTCAGGGTTTGAAACTTGCTCATCCTGATGCCAAAGCTTCGTTTTTTCTCTACTACGTCTTGCTGCCTCCTTAATATTCACCTTCTTCCTCCCTTATTTACAAGAACTTCTCTTACTAAGCTTCTAGATTCTTTGAGACAAACATAGTAGATTACATAGGGCATTAAATTAAATGGTTGACTTTAGATAAGCACTGTCCAACAAAAATATAATAAGAGCTTCATACAATTTTAAATTTTCTAGTGGCCACATTGAAAAGAGTAAAAAAAAACCAAGTGATATGAATTTCCATAATATATTTTAACTCAATAATCCAAGTATTATCATTTCAACATATAATCAATATCAACATATTACAGCACACTCAGAACTGGAGACATTTCAAATGCCCCATGGCCACTTTTGGCTATTGGATATCATATTGGCTAGTGTAGCTCTAGGCTAAGCCTCTGACAGAGACCCTGGTCACATTGCCTCTTGTAGGTGAAGTCTTAGAGGAGGAGAGCAGGGTATGTGTGGGGTGACATAGGATGTTTGAAAAGTCTGCCACTGAGCACAAGAACTAGTTGACTTTGCCTGTAACTTGATTAAGTGATTTATCTCTCAGGCCATGCACGGGCATGAACTACCCAAACCTCTGAGGATAAATAATGTCAAAGTAAAAAACACAGGGGACAAAGTCAAAGAGGCAAGAAAGACTTTAAAACTATTGTAATAAGGAAGAGAGACTGAATTCTATTCTGTTGAAACAAAGGGCTGGAGAATTTTTAAGAGCTGGGTTTGAAGGATCACAGGCCACCTATGTTTGCTAATTGTCTGTATCCAAAAGAAAAGTACATTTACTCTTATCTTTATAACAGGAGGTAGTTTTCCAACTTTGAGCAAAGCACCCACCAAAGTGAGACACTTATCTTCCCACAGAGACCAGGAGACAGGAACATCGTCATCTTTGATGACCACTCTGCAAAGGAATGCCTCCCAGGTCCTAGATCAAGACTTGCCCTGGGTCCTAAAATCGGCAAGAGGCTTCAAAGGAGATTTATATACAATTCAAAGGGGCAGGGGAAGAATTTGCAATTACAACTTTTCTAAGTTAAATGTGGGGGTGGGGGGTGTGGGGGGACACGTGGAGGTAAGAAGCTTACTGCCAAGAAGGATCTGTTTGAAACTTAATCAAACTGAGGTGAATTTTAAGGCTGTCTTGGTCAATAACTTTTCTCTCCCCACCTTTTACCCTAATCCAGATGAATAAGAAAACCTCCTTCATCAAAGACACATTTCCCAAAACATCTTAGCTGTTTAAAAGCACAAAAGGGTATTCCTGAGGCTTTCATAGACTTATTTTTAAGGTTCTTAACTTTGCTCATTTGTTTTAACGAGAAAATTTATTTTTCTTTCTTTCTTGGTCATAAGGGAAGTCTGAAACTAGAAAGGGCTAAGATAGTAAAAGAAACCCTGCTGTTTCTCTTTTCTCTGTGCTCTCAGCGCCTATCAATAATCAAAGTCAAGAGGAGAGAGACAGTGGGGGCTCCACCCTAAATCAAAACCCATAAAAGCAATCAGAGAACACAGTAAGAGAAGCAAGAACAGAAAGGAGGCTCTAAGGGCGGGTGGGGGAGAAGGAAAGATATTGAAATGGATTTTCATTGTACCAAGGAAAACAAGAAAATTCTAGTAGAGAACTGCATATCTGATAGAGTGCCCAGGGAAGGGTTTGTCTGGTGACTACAAGTACTTCAATGTTGAAGTAGAGCTGTCTCAAGAAGAGAATTCAACCATCAAGAGAAAATTCCCTTTTTAATGATCCAGACTGTTGAGTCAACTCACTTCAATAGATACCTTTTCTACACCTTATGGAAATATATAGCTATTCTGGGCAATAGATAATACCAAACTGAAAATCAGACAGAAAGGATGAATAGCAAGATAATAGTCAATTGGGTAATAGGCAGAAAATATAAAGCTGCGAAGAGTTAGCTGTAAATATTTTTATCAAATTGAAATGTCCTCCGGATCCAGATCCATAAAGACTAGTATAGGGCGAGAAAAAGACAGTGACGTAACTAATGTCTTCTGAATTTCATTATATAAGAGATGTCATTAGTGGGTGCCTGCATGCTGCCTGGCAATCAAATATCATTTCAAGAGATTTTGATTCAATAACAACTTTCTTTTTTTTTTGTATGGAAGGAAACACATTAGAGATCATAGGGGAAAGACATCTTTACTGCAGGCTGTCTAACTCCACCCCTGTTTCTCACAGGTGATAAAAATCACTGAGCAGTTGCCATGACCTTGGATGGCCGATATCTGGATTCCAGTTTGTGTGGAAAACAATCTCCTGAATGTTTGAGTCCCTGTAGTCAGGAATTTTATTACTAGTAGCTAGAGACATTCCACAATAATACAGCTTCTAAGCCCTAAGATGCCTTACAACTAACTCTCTGAGGTCATGGTGTTTTTCTCTTTGCTTAAATTCTTATAAAAAGAAAAAAATTAAGATAGTGATTAATCAATTAAAGAGTTTTTCATGTCCTTCAGGTAATGAGGGAATTACTCTACCTTCTTATTTTCCTTATTTTTCCAGAGGATTGACCTGTTAGTCCTCTACTGTTGACCCACTCTTGAGGAAATACAAAATATATAAATCCCATCATCTTCCTTAATAAACTAAAATTCCCATCCTTCAATGGTGATACGTTAGGGTGAATTTTCACATAGTAGAAATTATATGACTGGGATAAGGTCAATTTTTGGTGGCATGAATTCAATTACAGTGTCTGACAGATCACTTTCACCTTATATTCTTTCTCATTATTAACTCTGAGGATCAATACCTGATTTACAATAAGAGGAAGATAAACAGGCTTATATGAATCTACAGGTAAGATGTGGATTGAATGAGCTCACTCACCTAATACAAAGTGCAACTACTGGCACATTGAATCATTCTGAGCGTTTATTTTGTGTGGTTGGAATCTCTTAATATTAATTGTGCTTTATTATTGGGATGAACCTGGAAAAAATATCTACACATATATTTATCGTTTTCTCAGCTATAATTAGTCATAATCATCTTCAGTCAAATGAAGACAAACAAATAGGTGATTCTCGCTGAGTTTAAGCAAAATTTGAGTGTAAGTGAAATTTGAGTGAGAGAGTATCCCAGGATTTTGGTGGTATACATACAAAATCCTTACTATCAGGGGAGAACAAAGAGTACCAAAATAAACGTGTAAGTGTATTTATAACAATAAATATGCTAAAACAAAGCAAAAGTCCTTTCCTTGATACAAGAAAATTTGGGGTGAGGATCTTCTAACTGGTGACCAAATAAGGTCCAACTTCATAACAGTGGACAAAAACTTCAGTTCTCCAGAGCAGAAGTCAGGTGGGTTTTTTTTGTTTGTTTGTTTGTTTTTGTTTTTTTCTTTTATACATTCAGGAGAACAACCATACCTTTCCTGTGGGTCTTAGTCCACACTGCCTGGGACTATTATTTAGCTTTTGAGATATGTGTCTCCTTTTCTTCCCAGGGGTAAGGTTTCCATATATCTCTAATTTCTAGCCCACATGATTCTTTGTATATAGTCATTATTCAATAAAGAGATTTTAATCAAGATATGAAAGTGGATTAGACTAGTTTATTTAATATATTTCAATTCATCCAGCAAGACCTCTGGTGATTTGAAAATTACAGAGAAAATATGAAAAATATTGACTTTTAAAACATTTTAACATATGCTAAAGGCCCCCCAAAATCTGCAATGTTAAAATGAAATATAAAACTTTCATTTGCATCACAAACTACTCAAGCAAACAAATTGCATTCTGAGGCAGGGTAATTTCATTTTTTGACCAAGCTGCTGACTGCAAAAGTCAGGCTTTGATGCCCACTGCTGTTTCTTCCCAAAACATAAACAATATTACAAAAAGGAACTAGATTAATAATTTATAAAAAGAAGCTGGGCATTTTCTTCCACTATTTTATCAACTAGGCAGCAATGCTGTCTTACTTTAGAATCAGCCTTAACCTTATTTTCTATTATCGGCTTCCTGTTATTCCAAAACAAGTCTAATTTTATTTCACGCAAACCACTGAGTAGTCACCACTGAAATAAGATAGATTCTGAATCTCTCTCAAGCAACTCTCTGCTTTGTTTTTTATCAGTGTTAATAAAATCAGTGTCTTGTAAAATACAATTTATGATTATTTCAGAGAGTTTTAGGCTCCTAAAGAAACCCATTCATTTTTGGAACTTATTATATAAGGTTTTAGAAAATAAATATGCTAAAAAGGAACTCAAAGAGAAAGAAATATTACTCTGTCCTCCCATAAATCCTCCTCAGGGAATAGATACTAATATTTATTCCTGTTGTGATTCCATTGAGAATAATGTCAATGTTAATTGGTGAAAAATAGTGTTTTATTGAAAGACTCAATATAAGAATATTTTGACCTCATTCTTACCCAAATAAAACATCTTGACAAATAATATGTTTAAATAAAATCTCAAGATATCAATACTGATTTTTTGGCTATGTCCAATGAACTTCTGAACCTAAGTGTTATACATACTACATAAAGATAGGTTAATACTGACATTGACATTTATCAACTATTTCACCAAAGATTAAGCAGCTGTGATGTACTAGGCACTTTTTTAAATGCTACTTAGTACAATGGTGTTTATTTTTACAATTGTCCTTTTCAAATCAAATATAATTTATTTATTTTCCAAACTAAAGTGGTAATACTTGTAATTAGCTCTTCAGGATAGAATAAAATGTTTGAATTTTGAAAATCCAATAGTTAAGCACACTATAGCTCCTAAATTGACTATGGAAATAGAGAGCTATGGAATCACGACCAGAGAAAATACAACCAATGAATACAACAAAGTATTCTTTGTCAGTATTAACTAAGTGAATATTCTTTAATCAAATTTTAATAGGATCAATGCTCATGGTCTGCTCTTACTAAATTTATTCAGTTTGATTTTTCAAAATTTTTTTATCTGGTCCCAAGAAATGTGTCATAACATTCACTGTGTCTCAAACTGGAGCTTGACACACTTGACTCAAAAGTTTCCTTTCTGGTAATTAACAGACACAATGTAGGATTTGGTTTGAGAAAGATATTTAAACCATAGGCTTCTGCCCTCACTAATTTCTCTACATGTAATTCCTTTGTTTTTCCTTCGGGCACTTATTGTGAGTATGGCAAGAATTTTCTTTGTGTGGTGAGTGCTCATGTGTGTGCACACATGTGGGTGTGTTGAGTAGCATAGAGTAGCTAAGAGCACAGCGTGTAATGAAACCTGGGGTTTAGTCTCAGTTTGCAACACATCTAGATGTTGCTCTTCATTAAATTACATAATCATTTTGGAGCTTCTTTTCAGAACAATAAAATGAAGATAATAATAGCTATTCTAAGGGGTTGTTGTGAGGATTAGAGATAATACATTTGAAGCATTGGTCATTAATGGGCCTTCAGTAAATGGTAGCTATTTGTTTTCCATAAATATGATACTGTCTTACCCCTGAGCTTTGTTGCTAGTCTTTTGGGTGAATTACGGAGGGGGGAAGGTTACATAACACATTAAATAACTCCTTAAGATGTACTGGATTGAATACCTTGGCTTAAGTTTTTGTATAAGGAACCCTTCAGCATCTAAGATCTCAGAAACAAATCTATTTATACCCAAATTCAGATGACTACATAAAACACTCTCCAAAACATCCTGTCAAGCATGCATTAAAATTCAATATTCCATTTTGAAAGTGAACCTTTCAAACTCTCCCTGAGAAAAAATACTCCAACTATTTGAATAACTTTTTAAAAATTACCAAATAATTTCAGCATCTAGATTTTGTTTTCCCAGTAAATTAAAGAACATATGAAAATATCAGTTAGAATTATTTAAAATATCATATTAGCAATACAATAAAAACCACCTGAATGTCTTAAAACACTTACTAGATACACACATTCATATCATGTTTCTAAAGTATGTTTTCTTATTTTTTAGGACGAAACTATTATCTAGTTTTGATATAGCTTAAAATCTCAAGCAAATCAATCTCTCTAACACGGAGATTTATCAGAACATATTGATTGTTTTGCACATGCTGAAAATAAATATTCTCCTATGAATCAGTAGCCTCCTTTTAGAAAGAAGTGTCAAATGTTCACTACATTTATATAACCCTAAAATTTTTAAATAGCAACTTATGTCATACATGAACTCATTCAAAGAAAAAAAATTAAATCAAAGAATCTTGAATGCAGTGATAAATTCACAGTTAGATCTCTGCCAAAAAAGAAAGAAGGAAAAGAACTATAATATCTTAGTCAAGTACTGAGATATAGGACAATGTTTACAAGAAAAGAGTTTTTAAAAAAATCAAGAAAAAGGTAAAGAAAAATCAAGACATAAGAACATAAGTTAGATACATAGTTAATATTCTTTATATGAATTTTCCATAGATAACTCTATATTGATGAAGAAAGCCAGGTAGAAAAAGTTGTCCTTTCAAGATCTTGGCATTATTAAATTACACAAAGCTCACCCGATGACCATCCATAATCTAGGCATTGTGACATACCAAACTCAAAAGTCAGTGTGGAAAGAGGACATGTGTCTCTCTAGCTGTGCTTCTGAAACATCATATGGTAGTTGGGCATGTTGTTATTTCGTAACTCGTATTTCTGGGAGCAGGTAGTTTACTGTCCAATCTTTCCAAGTGTTCAAAAGTTCCTGGTTTTGTATCTCATTTTTACAACTTTTACTTAGTCAAAGAATATATAAAATTCTAGTTTATATTTTCAATGTAGGAAAACTTTGTATGTGCTTTGATGGCTTAATTATGTTTTCTACATCTGGGTCCTCCCTTTGCCCAGATACTAAGTATCTTACATCTCCATTGTGTGTCCCTACAACATCACTTTTTTTTAAAATAGCAAACAAAAACATAGCAAGTTGGGGGAAGGTGAAGCCTTACAAGGCCTTTGCTGAATTTCAGGTGTGAGAACGATTTATCCTCATGGATGTTTTTATATAAAAAGCCACAGAATCATAAACTATCATTCTGAAAAAAAAAAAAAAATTCAGAAGCAATCAAGTCCAACCCCTTCATTGCAAAAAGGGAGGAAATTGAGACCTGAGAAAATAAGTCATGGGGAGATACACTGGTAGAGTGGTAGCCAGCTTTCAAGTCTCCCAGGTGAGTGTTCTTCCTAATATTTTAATTCTAGAAATAGGGCCCACCTTGTTGGGTGATTGAAATTATAGAATATGAAGTTCATTCATCATGTAACCTCTCAAACATCATAACGCAGGCTGGGTGATGGCATAAATTTTTGCCCACAGGCTATGGTTTGTCCCTTTTCTTGAACCCATCAGACAATCGAGGTTGCAGGATCAACATCACCGTTTAAAAGCTGGAGAGATAGGATAGAAGCAAATTCAGGAAGTCATACCTGAGATCTTCTTTCTCCTTACCTGAAGCAGAAGCCGATGAGGCCACATACTTGCATGAAAACTTCAGTGGTAATTTTGATGCCATCCTGTAGGCTGGGTGTGGACTAGATTGAAAGTGAGAAACTCCCAGGAGCTGCACTTAGTTCTCGTCGTGAAGATTCAAGATAGATTCGTTGGGGCTCTGTCAGGAGAAAGGAAAAGAATGATCATTGTAAAATATGCTCCAAAATTCTCCATAATAAAGGCCTACTCTCTAGGGTAAAGGTCTTTAAGAGAGCCTTATTTCATCTGGAGGAAGGATATTTCTTCCATTGCAACTACTTTTAGCTTTCTTGTCTCCCCAAGGGGTGGGTGATTATACTAAAGGGGGGGGGAACATATGTCAGAGAGAAGTGACACAGGCACAATAAAGAATGAAATTTAATCATAAGATTCTAGAATGCTTTTCCTAGTCTACATCTTATCACTACTTTAAGAAGACTTTAATATAATAACACTAGATAATAGCTGAAAGACATGTAAGATGTAGACTCTCTCTGCACAGTAGTACTTAGGTAAACCTAGTACAAAGTCAATAGAGGAGACAAAAGCTGGGAGATAGAGGATTTTCAAGTCGTGGGCACCAACAGCTACATCAGACAAACTCAGCCCAACTCATAGCCAGATAAGCATAAATCCTCTTTCTATAGACTTATTTATTTCAGTTTCTATTACCACATACAACATGTTTGGCTTTAAACAACAACAAAATTACAAGGCATGACAAAAGGTAAATAAGAAATACAACCTAAAGAAACAAAGCACACGACAGAAGTAGACTTGGATATGGCATAAATGTTGGCATTGTCAGACAAAAAGCTCTACAAAACTATGATTCATATTTTAAGGGCTCTTCACTAGTTTTCTACAATCTAACTGCATTACAAATGTATGGGAAAAACCTCACTGAAAGGTGTTAGGGAAGGAGGTATTGACTAAACTAATTTTGGGGTGACTAAAATCTGCAAAACTAAAAGCAAACTGGACTGCATATAAGCGCTGTGCTCAAGTTGATAAAAATCCTTCCCCAAGGGATACAGGTTAACAATTCTAAAGACAATGTGCACTCACACTCACACATACATACACACACTAGCATTTAACAATTAAAGAAATGGATAGCAGATGGTGAGAGCAGATGCTTTCTCCAAGCCTCTCAGTGTTGGAACAGGAGTTTACAGATAAGCAAGAAGAAGAGGACTGAATTACCCACACAGTAATATATTAGAGTTTGAGCCATCCATACAGATTGATGATTAACCTGATACAGACACTTGGACATAGAAATATTTATGGATATGTATATTTACATAGCATAGTATACACACATACTATGGGTTAGGGTTAGGGTTAGGGTTGGGTTAGGGTAGGGTAGGGTTAGGTTTAGGGTAGGGTTAGGGTAGGGTTAGGGTTAAGGTTAGGGTTAGGGTGAGGGTGGGGGTGGGGGTATGAAATCGACAAATATATTATGCTAACTGGGAACAAGTGTCAGAGAAAAGGTGAGGTACTCGCTAGTTCTTCATGCGATTGTGTCTTACATAATTGGATGATTAATTACAGGGGCTGCTGAGCTATGTTGCTTTAATGGAAGTAGTGCGTGGGGATTAAGGGCTGGAGAGGTGACAACAGACTGCTTAGGGTAAAGTTCTGTCTATGCCCCCTACCAGCCTTATGCCTTGGGCAAGTTATCTACATTCTCTGTGCCTTGTTTTTCTTATAATTAGAAGTGATGATGACTGCTTCTTATACATAATATCACATGATCACTTAAAAGTGTACATGGTAAACACAAAGTAAGGGTAAATAAATTTGTGGTTGTTGTTGTTGAGGGTGTTGTTGTTTGGTAGTTTCTAGTAAAGCCTTATATCCAGTGTTTTATCTGAACACAATTAACCCCAATGTTTAACCTTGGAACTTGAGAAACCCATCTTTAGTTACAAGGGCTTGAGAATTTCTAATACTTCCTATTAAGTAAGCCAGCTGGTCCATAAATGTTACTATATGCCAATATTGCCTTGGATGTTGGGAATCCAATATTAAAATACAAACAAATCCCCTACTCTCATGGATATTTCAGTCTCCTGTGTTCTGCAGTGTGCTTCAAGACATGAGAAGAAAGAATGTGACATATAGTATTTACCCTCATATGCTGCAGATGGAAATGCAGGAAAGCATCATTGTGACTTTAAACATAACAATACAAAGAGCCACAGTCCAAAGAAGAGAAGGTATATGCCTCTGGGTGGGCTCCCAAAAAGAAGCAGAGCTCAAGACAAATTAAATAAGATGTCATTCTATTTTAAAATAATAGACATTAAGCTGGTTTTATCTATCTGCAATTTAAAAAATAAAATTTTCAAGTATGAAAAGATGCAAGAAGAATAATATAAGCATCATATATACCAACCTCTCAGCAAGAAAAAATAAAGCATCGTCAGTACAAATCTAGCACTCTGTGAACTGCTCCTTGATAGTCCATAGATTATCCCCAATGTACAGGTATTACTGTCGGCTGTCGGCTCCATGTGCTAGAAATTAACTGTTCCACTATAATGATGAGCATAATTATTTGGTTACTTGAAAGGCATTTCGTTATAATGAAAATTCTTTCCACAAATGTAAAATGATGTCATGTTAGCTAAAAATATAGCCTGTTGTTAGACCTCTGAGATATCTCTAGAGTTCAGAGCCAATCAAAGTTTCCTGATATACCAAAGCACCCTTATTAAGATTAATTTATTGCATTCTCACAAAAGAATAATTCCCCTCTTTTTACAGTAAGGAAACAACACTTAAAAGAGATTGCTCAGGATCACTAGGACAAATGGGGAAACTACAGATTGCAATCCGTCCACTGAACTCCAAGTCCACAAATATTTCCTTCCTGTCACTAGCCTTCCCATGGGCATGTTGAAAGTTTAGGTGCCATGGTGATTATGGACTAGTTTCAAATATCGGTTTTATTAAACACTGTGTGACTTTAGGAATGTTAACTAATCTCTATAAACCTCGAGCCCCATGCTAAGTAAATGTTCAAAAAATAACTATTACTGTTCTTTTCTTGGAAGAAGATGATTGAAAACTTCAAAGCACACTATACTAAAAGTCAACACTCAGAAATAGTTGAGTTGACCTTGGGAAGTGAATGCTGAATGTCACAGGTGGTTGTAGGTTATTGTTGGAGAGAAAAGTTGTCAGTAGAACAGGGCTGACATGATTTTAACTGTGCTCTCATCTCCTGAGATGAGATAAGCCAAAACCCTGAAGCCTTGACTGCCTCCCAACACCAGGGCACAATATGTTTTTCTTTTTCCTTCATGGGTCACACACCACTCAAGCTTACAATGACTTCTTCTGAAACTCTGGGGAAAACTTACAACTTTCTGGGGAAATTTGAATAGAGCAATTGTAGTAAATTCATGAATAGTATCTTCCTGATTGAAGACTATGATAATAGCTCAGGGCTGTCTTTACCTGCAGTCAGGGAAGCAACACCTTATCTCAGAAGAAATAGCCAACTGACATGGTTAATGAGAGAAAATAGCAAATATAAGTTCCATTTATTTCCAGGGAGGGATACCATCAATGTCCCAATTAGAACAAGCCCAAGCTGTTCAAGATACAGGTCCCTCTAAAGCAAAAATACTCCTAATGCAGAACCCATGAAATGTAATTGAAGATAAGATTGCAAAAGTAACTTAAGAAATTTGTTTGAAGGCAAAACTTGTCATTTCTAGACAGGCAAAGACAATTGAGGTGCTCTATTTTTCCTAAAGAATAATGGGTTGTTTGCAAAGAGCTCCAGGAGCTCTGGGAATATGCTAACATTCCTATTTGATCTTTCCTGGGGTTGGAGGTGGGGCTGCTGGACAATAATAAATTAGCTCATGCAAAGCCCTTTTCTTCCTTTTGAGTCCTAGTGCTCTGAAATAGTAAGTTTGAATCAACCCACTGACAGGTTTACATGGGGCTTGAAAAATTGGATAGTGCAGAAACCAACTTCTATATCCCCCACAGGCCTTTCTTTTGCCAAGAACAATATTGCCTTGAACAAGAGAACTTGAAGGAAAATGGTTTGAAATATTCTTTCATATGGGAAGCTCAGGAAGATTTATAAACACGTACCTGACCTTCTCCAAGAAACACTTTGATTTAATCTCTTTCGTACTCTGCTTTCACAAGAAAAAGCTTCTCAGAAATTTTCTCAGGATGGGTGGAATATAACTCATGAATAAAATTTGCCTGGTTCACAGACTACTGCTGAGCTCTGAGTTGCTTCAACAGAAAACAATATAATACCTTCAACCTAAGAGGAGAGTCAGTCAACCTTCACCAACCTCATGATAACAAGGACACCATTCATACAGCACCGAATCTCAACTCTCAAACCCTGCTTCTTCCACAAAAAACCTCGTATACCACCCTAATCTTATCTTGATTCTCTGGTGCCCCCCCCGTCTCCCCCTATATTAGCCATGTTGCACTTCTTTCTGTTATTTGAATGCACCAAATATAGTTTTGTTTCAGTTCCTATGAATAAGGCATTCTTCCTTCCTAGAAAGCTCTTTTACTTAATTTTCCTTTCAAAATCCCACCTTTCCCTTTCACCAAACGGGTTTCTTCACATTCTTTACATTATTTCATTACTTTTGAGGGAACATATGTGATCCTAAAGTAAATTGGGTCTTTGTAGATTTTTTCCCAAGAGCTTATATTTTTGCTTTATAACAATTGCATAATTCTTTACTGTGGGTATTTGTTGTTTGTTATGTTTACTGTTTATCTCTCTTGGGCGACTGGAACTTTCAAAGGTCAAAGCCCAGATGTGTTTTTGCATTAATATATCTGCTGCACTTAGCACTGAGCCCAGAGCAATGTGACCATTTAATTAATATTTATAGAAGTAACACTTGAACAACCTTCCTTTTCTACATAGGCTGCCTACTCTATGTTACACAGCACTCACTTCTGAATGACTCTTTTGATATGCTGTGGCCTAGGGAAAAATTAGTTTGTGGACAAACTAAACACATAGTTTCTGGCCTCAAGAAGCCAGGGTTAAGTGAGGAGGCCAATATTAAATAATTATTATAAAAATTATAATTGGAACTTGATAATGTATATGAAGAAAATTTAACAGGGCTAAATGAGATAGTATTACAAAGGGCTCTAATTCAGAACAAAGGATCAGAAAAGGCTTCTCAGTTGATTACCAGTATCACACTGTGAAGAACTCTTTTGATCTGGTAAAAAGAAAGCCTCTGGAAATGGTACTAAGGGTAAAGAGGAAATAAAGAAAAATCTATTCACAAAAAATCTGTGAAATTTGACAAGAAAGCCAAGACTCTATGGTATTTGAAAACTACTCCCTCCCCAGTCTCTACCCTTAGCTTAGCAAGGCAGAGACCTCAATCCAAGCCACTGGAGCCAAAATCACAGAGCTCAGCTCCAAGTCAGAATTTTCTTCTTGGGTAGAACAGGACTTCAGTATGTCACACCTTGCTCCCAACTGCCTGTTGCCAAGGCTAAATCCTGCCAAGTGCATGTGTTAGGTGGGAGCTCACTTCTTCCTACCCTCACTAATGGAAGGGAGACTTTATCTTGACTATGACACTGTGAAAATACTGGGGTTCCTATAACCCTCACCCCCTCCCCCTGCCCAGCTTACAAAGCAGTGGTTTCATGCAAGGAGAGACAAACTGAAGTGACCTCCCACTGTTCTCACCTCCACTGAGTGCTCAGCTCCTGGAGCGGGGAAGTCACTCAGAAAGAAGCTTTCCATTGTCCCACCTCAGCTCCAGAGATCTGGCTCAGAGATGTTACCTGAGGAAAAGAAATGGGTGTTAAAACAGATGGTTCTTAATCTCTTCCTAAAGGAAATGTCGTAATTTGCAAAAGAGATGGAAGAAATTCAAACCTATCAAAAACATCCCACTGACATTGGGATGACTGTGGGCATATCCAAAGCTGTGCCTCCCTGAAGAGAAATATCAAAAGTTTAACACTGTTGAGGGGAAACAATTGACTAAAATGATTCAGCAAGTCACTAAATAATAAACAAGCAAATAACAATAACAAACCTTGGGCATAAGAGTAGCAGTACCCACAGTTGCTACAATATATTATTTTAAAAAGTCTGGTTCCTAACAAAAAAATTATAAGGCATGCAATGAAACAGAAAAGCACAACCTACTCTGGAAAAAAAGTGTCAAGGGAAAAGAAGCCAAACTCTGTCAAGTAACTTAAAGAGGTTTATTCTGAGCCAAATTTGAGATCCATGGCCTGAAGCTATGCTCAAAAAGCCTTGAGCAAGTGGAAGTCACTGTGGTTGGGTTACAGTTTAGTTTTATACATTTCAAAGAGATAGGAATTACATGTAGAGCAGTAAATCAATACATTGGTTTGGCCCCAAAAGGTGGGACATCTCAAAGAGGGAGCTTACAGGTTATAGGTGGGTTTAAAGACAATTTGATTTGTAATTGGTTAAAAAAATGAAGCTTTGTCTAGAAGCTTAAATTTTTTTTAAGATAATAAAATTTGTTAATAAGAGACAAGCCACCTGCCATATAGTCAGACTCAGTGATTTGTTATGCAAATTGAGGACCTGCTGGCATGTCTTGTATAGCCTTAGGTCTATTAATGAGTTACAAAGGCTATCTCCAAAAAAGGAGGGGGGCATGATGAAGCATGTCTGACCTCCCTTCTCATGGCCAGCAACTCAGTTTTGGGGTATTCCCTTGGCCAACAGAGGGTCTATTCAGTCAGCTGGTGGATAAGCTAAGTAAGCTGGATAAACTAAGATTTTATTTTAGTTCACAGAAGTAAGCAACACAAACTGCCTGGGGAAGCAACCAGATGTAAGATTTCAAAGAAAATGAGTTCAAAATATCCACTATCAAGGCAAACATGCTTAAACAAGAAGGGAAGATATGACAACAGTATTACATCAAATAGAGAATATCAACAAAGAATCAGAAAATATCTCTGTGTATGCAAAAAAAAAATGGAAATTCTGTATTTGAAAAGTAAAATTACTCAAATAAAAAAAATGCTAGAGAGGCATTGCAGTGGACTTGAATGAACTGGCAGAAAAAAGAATTAGTAAAGTTGAAGATGGATTAATAGAAATTATGCAAGTCAAACAATAGAGAGAAAATGGAATGAAAGAAATGCACAGAGGAATCTCAGAGGAATGTGCAACAGCATCAAAGCACCAACATATTCATAATGGAGTTCGAGGAGGAGAGGAAAGAGAGAAAGGAAAACTTAAGAAATAATTATAGAAAGAAGTAATAATGACAGTAAACTACTCACATTTATTGATAAAGAATTACCTATATACCAAGGACGCTCAAGGAAATTCAGATAGGACACAAGTGAGAAAAGATTCATCATTTGCAAGAGACTGCTAATAAGATTAACAGCTGACTTCTCAGCAGAAATAATGGAGGCCAAAATGCAGTGGGATAACATATAGTCAACTTTTGTTGTTCGTTGTAATTATGCTCTATGAAGTCACCAAGAACACTCAATTAACATATATTGAACTATTGCTCCTAGAGGAAACCTAGGTTTAGGTTTTTATGAGGCTCTGATCCCAATATATTTTAAAAACAAAAACAGTTTGCATTATTTAAGTTTGTTTTCCAATATCCTTATAAAACAGTCCATTCTCTTCAGTGTTGTCAGCCTGCTCTTCCACATAAACTTTTTCTTGTATATCACTAAATAGGTATTTTAAAAAGTTTTTCTGCATCATTCCAGTCTTGGACTTGGCAAATAACTCTTAGATATGACACCTAAAGCATAAGCAACAAAAGAAAACAAAATGACTTTATCAAATTTTTTTTTTAAATTGTGCTTCAAAGGACACCATTAAGAAAGTGAAGAGCAAGTGAGACCCCATCTCTACAAAAAAATAGAAAAATTAGCCTGGTGTGGTGGTGTGTGCCTGTACCCTCAGTTTGGGAGGCTGAGGCAGGAGGATCATTTGAGCCCAGGAGTTTGAGGCTGCAGTGAGCTATGATGATGCCACTAGCCTCATGCCTAGACAAAAGAGCAAGACTGTCAAAAAAAAAGGGGGGGGGGAGAGAAGAAGAAAAGAAAAAAGAAAGTGAAAGTGAAAACATAACCCACAAGATAGGAGAAAATATTAGCAAATCATATTTCTAATAAGGAAGGGACTTCTTATATCTAGAATGTATAAAGAACTCTCATGATTAAATAATAGACAGATAACACAATTAAAACATGGGCAAAGGATCTGAATAGACACTTCTCTAAGGAAGATGTACAAATGGCCAATTTCACTTGTAGGCATGTATCTAAGAAAAATTAAAACATGTACACACAAAAACCTGTGAATGAGTATTTACAGCAGTATTATTCATAATAGCCAAAATGTAGAAAGATCTCAAGTGTCTATCAATAGACAGATGTGTTGTCAGAACCACAAGGGGTCCAGTTGCTCATTGCACAAAGATGCAATTACTGAGACAGTAAGGATTGCCAAGGAAGAAAGGAATTTTTAATGTGATGAACATCTTGCTAGGAGAATGGGAGAAGCTGCCTCAAATTTGTCTCTATTAGATCATGGGCTTTTAAAGGAGGGGTCATGTGCCATGGATGGGTTATGGTGTAACTAACAAGAGGCCACATGCATTGGGGCAGGTTGTGGGGGATGGTGGGTCCTCAGGAAATCTGCCCAGGGGAATTCAGAATCTCAGCTCCCTTGTCTTATTAAAAAAATCCACCATTTCTAGGGAACAACTCAAAAGGTCAGGTAGTTAGTTAATGGAGTGGATTAGATAGGGCTCATTGAAATTTGTTCAATGGGGAGCTGGTTACAGATGGACGCATAAAATGTGCTATGTCAACACGATTATTCAGGCAGAATGAGAAATGATGTACTGATATATGCTACAACATGGATGAACCTTGAAAACGTTACGGTAAGTGAAAGAAGCTGACCATAAAGGTCCACATATTATGTGATTCTGTTGAGATGAAAATTTAGAATAGGGAAATCAATAGTGAGAGAAAGTAGATTAGTGGTTGTTTAGGGATAGGAGTGTGGGTGGGAGGATGGGGAGTTGATATCTAAACAATACAGGGCTTCTTTTGGAGGGGCAGAAAATCTTCTAAAATTGACTGTGGTGATGATTGCATGTGAATATACTAAAAATCATTACATTGTATAATTTAAATAGGTGAATTGTAACTTGCATAAGTTATATCTTAGTAAAGCTATTTTTTAAAAAAGCAGAAAAGATATCTCTAAGGAAGAGACCCGGATGCTAAGACTTCAATGATAGTCATGACAGGCTATAAAAAGAAGGGAGGAACATCCAAGAAAAAGAACCACCACTGCAAAAACCCTGAGGTCTGAAAGAGTTCATCACATGGGCATAACTGGATAAAAACTAGAATGTGGTAAAATGGAGTAAAGAGACAGAAACAGGAAAAAAAATCATGTACTTGATAAAAAAAAAAAATAAGCAAGAATTTGATGGCCATATGGATTGTAGGCTCATTCCTAAGTCAAATGAGGAAAATTGAAAAGATCTAAGCAGGGAAGATACATGATTTGGTAGGACTTTAAAAAATATATTATGGGTTAGGTTTGTGGAGAACAGATTGGAGGGGATGAATGGAGATGAACAGATGAATTAGAAATTTATAGGGACTCAACATTTTGGAATTTATTAAATGCACAAATTTCCCAACATCTGTGTTATGATTGGGAGAAGAGAGCTCCTCACTGCCAACAGATGCAGGGACATGAGACTGATGCAAAATTTAAGGAGGCGCCCAGTCTCAGGGTTATGTCAGTACAGGACCTTGCAAGACCCTGCGAGTGAGTGCCTATTTAAATTTTAAAATTTTATACCCTAGTCATCTTGCTTATAATTCTGGAGTCCCTAAATGCTTTGGAGATTGATCCAGAAGAAAATCCACTGCCCACCAGTTTTGTGAACAGACACAAGTTTCTTAACATTTCTTGGGGTTAGATTGGTTACTTGTAAAATGAGATTTATCTTATCTACTCCACGGTGTGGTTTGGAAATATTAATTTTATAAGATTACAGCTGTGAAGCTCCTATCAAAATGCCAAGGGATTTAAGAAGCATTCAATGGCTGGGCATTCTTCATACAATATCTTAAAAAGGGGTCATGTGGCTTCTCTGGTTAAAAAGGAAAAGTAGGTTTCAAAACAGACTTTTATAAAATCAGCTCCTTCATTTGAGACATAATCTTTCTCCCACTTGGCCCAGATCTACTTCTCCAGCCTCATTTCCTTACATTATAATTTTCCACAGGCTTGTAAGCCCCTAGCAAGCTATAATTTTCACCCCTCTCATAGTGCGTATGTAGTATTGCCTTTGTAATAACTCCATGTTTTTCTTAACATCGTGGTCTCTTGATGTGTAATGTCTATTCCTGTTTATTCACCCAGCAAACATCAACTCTTCCTACTATATACTCTGATAATGTGATCATCTTGGTAAAACTTTACCTCATACTTTTGGGGAGAATTAATTGCCACCCTAAACTATATCCTATCAAATAGTACTTTCTTTATACTTCAAGAATTTACTTAATATGCTATTTTGTGTTATGTTATGCTATGCTATGTGTTAAAATCTATTTGACTCCACCAGACTACAGCATTTTAAAGGCAGAAGCATATGTTTCTTTTCTCTTTTTAACCATTATAATACCACCAAGCAGAGACACTTACTATCAAACATATTTTATATCCATATTTATGTATTCAGTCATACTCTGTATGAGGTAGTTCCTGTGCTTGAGTAAAAAATGGTAATTAAACGGTATAGAAGAAACTATAGTAGGAAAAATGATTTAGATTCAGAATCTATATTGTAAACTCTTACCTGTAGACTGTTGCATCCTTATCTTTACAATGAAGACATTAAGAAATCCTTCCTCAAAGGATTTTTATTAGGGCACATATTTAATGGCAGCTACTGGCTGGTAAAACATTATGGGGACTATAGTAGCCATTTCAGACAAGGGCTTTTGTTTTCACAGATGTTATCACTTACCTACATGTAAGTGGTAACATATTAATATTGGTAAAACATATTAATACTTATAAAATGTTAAGTATACAAGGCAATTAAAGATGCGTTATAACGTACCATTAGTTAGTTCTGTAATGAGAAAGACAGAAATAGTCACTGTGACCTGAAGTAATGATGGCATCTACATTGGAGAGGTATGACTTGAAGAAGATGTGCGACTTAGGTGGAGAAGAGGGAGCTACACGTGCTTTCTTGTGGGCCTCCAGAGTATTGTGCCATCAATGAACCTGATATGTGTTGGGCAGGGACCAAATGTGCAGGCGGCAAATACAGGCCAGGACGGCGGTTCCTGGGGGTGGAGAAGCTGGAGAAGGGACTGCAGGAAAGTGCTGCTCACAAAGCAAAGAGCAGGCACTTGAGGTTTGAGGCATGCACACCTGTGGAGCTGCAACTTAGTCATAAGAACACCTGTCAGTCATGTATATCAATCATCTGGTAACATCCCACACCTCCCGTAAGCCCTTCCCTGGGCCAGGCCAATAAAAGGAAACCACGCAGGAGTCCTCAACATCTTTCTCCACTCACGGAGACTGACCGGTTCCCCTCAGGAAAGTACTCTTGCTTTGTGTAGCTCCCTTCTTTTCTGCAATCAAAGCTGTTTGTGTGGAATTGCTTTCTGTCTGTGGTCACTCCATCACACTGGCACTGCTTGTGAATTTTCCAAGCACGGAGCCAAAGAACCAGGACAACAGTTCACCAAGAGGCCAGACCGGACAACGTGCAGACTCAAAAAGTAGTCCAATTTGTGTGCAGTGAGGAGAGGAGAAGGACTGCCTCAGGAGAGAAATGAAAACGGTTACTTATTCAGAAAATGAGTGTTGATTAACATCATTATGGAACAAAAGATGCAGTTAAGAGAGTGGTTTGAATGGGAGTATGGAGATCGCAAGAACTGGTGGTTGACGGCCTAAAACGAAGCCAAGGTTGCACAAGGCTTCCTAATGTGCACATGAATTCCAGTCTTTCCTCTGCCTGCCCTTTTGTTTAATGGCAGTTTCTGACCCTCAGTATTTACTGCCACTGGATGCCAAGCAGTAATTTTGCTTTCCAGGTCTTCCAAGGTATTGTTCCTACCATTTTTGAATACTAATGGATTTTCTAAACCAGTTTGCCAGTTATTTGCATGCAAATTGTAAGCCCAGATACCATAAGGAAATTGTCAGTATGGAAATGAGATTCTCCCTATCGCCTAAAATAGGTAAATAAATAAATAACATAGGAGCCAGAGCCTATATCCATCCTTAGCAGCTAAGGGAGATTTGTGTTAGGTGTCTTAATGAAAACATACACTTAATCTAACTATCTTTCCCCAATCACTGATACACAAATGAGATTTCTTACAAATCTATCCAGTTCACTCTTCTCCAATTACAGGCATGGCCATTGTTTTTCTGTTGCTATTTTATTGGCATGGCTTTATAAACCTTCATTTAGAAACACGCGATCTATATACCTAGCAAACACATCCCGAACTCCTTGGGTTCTTCTTTAACTCACAGTATTATTCTTTCCTGTGCATTGCACTTGGCAATCATCTCCCTGAAACATGAATAAAATGAATAAATATATACTTTAAAAAAAAACAGTTGCCAAAAGAGAAACTATAAAATAAAGTAATATTTGAAAATAGTTCTGATCACCTATCACAGGTTCATGTTTATCATTTTGCCTCAAACAAATGGAAATTAATATAAAACAAGCTTTGTTTCTCAAAAAGCAAAAGGTGTTGCATAAAAATACTTGGAAGCAATATTTTATATTTTTAAAATAATTTAGCCCCTTCTCTAGAAGAGACATTGAAGAAACATTGTCTTCCCTGCACAGAACTGGCTGGAAAATTACAACTGTTGACAGAGCCCTGATAATTGTAGGGGTGAAAGGAACTTTCTTTCTACCCTCTAAAGGTTTGAGATTTTGAATCTGTATACAAATTGATAATAGATTAACAGGAGAAAAAAACATACAAATTTATTAATGTATAAGCACACAAAGTATAAAACTCAAGGGCCAGATGGTTGAAGCTTAAATGTCCTTTCCATAGGGAGAGGAAAGTAGGCAGTATAGGCAATTTTAGAGGGGAAGTAAATGATTTTTAGAGGAAATAAATGAGCCCAAAGAACAAAGAATAGCCTAGGACAAACTTCTGCTGGGCTCTGGGGTAGGTGGCAACAAGTTATGGGAAGGTGATGGGTGGAATCACTCGGTCAACAAAGGCTGTCTTATGATGTAGATAAAGTCTTTGGGGTAACAGCTCTCAGAAGAACAGATGAAAAGTTTGGCTGGCATGGAGATGATCTTTAGTTCCCTCACTCATGATAAATCTTCCCTGGTTAATGAGATTTCAGACAGGGATTTTAGGCAACTGTATTTCTTTTGGAAAAGCTTCCCTCAGTCAGATAAGGGGACTTTAGAAACAGCCCCACCTGCACTTCAGGGAGAAACAAAGGAAGGTCAGAGAGACTTTGATTCTAAAGCAGTTTCTAAGGACTTCAAATTTCCTTTAATTCAAGGTTCAGAATCCCAAAGCACCACTTTGGGGTAAGTTTTCCATAATCTTAGGCTATATAAAATACCATTTCTGTTACATTATGTTATATCATATTATATGTCATATATATAAAATAACATATAGAGTTCAGACTGGGTCGGAACTAGGGAACACAATGTTCCATTGAGAGAACTCCTCTATCATAACATGAAACCTTATTTTACTCCTTATCAAACCAACTCAGAGAAAGCTGTTTTTTCTTTACATGCCTGCCTATCACGAATAAGACACAAAATGCTAATGCCACGGTTCATTAATAATAATAAAGATAACATTACCAAGAGGATTGGACGTTCACTGCTAATCCCATGGTTGATTTAATAATAATAAAGATAATAACAATATCAAATGTTGGACAGTCACTATTGTTATATACTATTAAGCCCTTTATCAGCTCCTTTTGATTTCATAATCACTCCTGTTTATTTATCTACTCTAATTTTCCTTCTCAGTCTTTACTTGCTAACTACATTGCACTTTTTTAAGTTTCCTGTATATATTTTACTCTTTCCCAACAGTGGATACCTGCCCATGCCTTTTATTTTGTTCTGTTTTGTTTCAATTTGCTTAGAGTTTCTCTTCCACACTATCACATACCAACACTCGTCCTCTCTCGTTTGTTTGTGAAGTAAATTCCTAGTACATTTCTACTCATTCTTCTGTATTTTTTGAACCATTTCCTCCCAAAAAAAAAAATCAAGTGTTATTTGTCACACATATCTGTAAGCCCACTTCCCCATTTCTGTTTCATATTCTTAATTATTTGTGCAATGTATTCCCTACTAGATAAAAAATGGGTTCTTCTGACAACTGCAAGTGTTGGACACAATGGTTGGATTAAGACAAGTTGCCAAAACACAGTCCAAAACCAAATATTCATCCAAAAAAGCTAACGGTGTCTGTTTGGTGGTCCAGCACTGGTATTATCCACTACAGCTTAAAGAACCCTGGTCAATCAATTACAGCAGATGTCTACTGCAGCCAATGGACAAAATGATGAGGATGCTTGTGATTAAGCGGCCGAGATTGGTCAATAGAGACAGGCCAATCCTCTTGCAAGACCACGCTCAACCACATGTTGCACAAACAGCGCTGCTGAAACTACAGAGGCTGGACTTGGAAACTCTCTGTCATCCACCATATTCACCAGAACTTACACCAACTGACTACCACTTCTTCCAGGATTTGGACCACTTCTTGCAAGGAAAAATATTCAATAAGCTATAGAAAATGGCTTTCATGATTTCATCTCCACTTGCTCATCAGGCTTCTTTGCTGCTGGCATGAACTAGTTAAGACAGCTACCGTTAAGATGGCAAAATAGTGTTAATAGTTTAGACACGTACTTTGATTAATCGTGCTGCTTCTTGTTTGAGATATAATAAACCAAACTTTTGATTCGAAATCAGACATTTTATATTTAATGAACTATGCCATAAATGTGGTGTACAGCATTGAACAAACATTTAACGTTTAATGTGGAGTTTGAATGTTGACACTGAAAATTCCTATGAGGCATATAAAGCCCATTTACCTGAAGCACAATAATTGATGCTTTATTCTGTATTCTGGATTGATTTCTGAGGTCTTCATTGTCCTTTCCACTGTGTGAGGGCTTATGATTTTCTTGAGACTCACATGTAGGCACTGAACTTGGAGGCTGCCAGGACAATACTCTCAGCCATGTCCCCTTCCCACTGCTGGCCACACTTCAGGTTATAGTGTGGCTTCTTGGCTTCTTGCTGTGAGATTCCATAGGGCACAAGCTGGTATAATCTCCCCCTCTATAGCAAAGTCAGCATATATGGAAACCTCAAATATTCCCACAGGGACAGAGAACTTTTTGTTTTTACTCATCCTTCCTCCATCACTATTTTTTCCTTCCTTTCTTGAACTTAATTTCTGACTTTAGCCTTTTCCCACTGAGTGTGCTTATACGTTCTCAATCCATTCAGTACTCCAAGCTTTTCCTCTCTATATATAATAGGTTACTCCATATTTTGATATAACCATTTTCTTCTGAGTCTCTCTCCATGATGAATCCTCAGATCTGCAGGGGAGGGGGAAGTTTGGCAATGTCAAGATCAGGCACCATTTGCCAAACAAAACACATGCATTATGTCACCTTTTCAGAGAGGCCTTCCTCACCACCTGAACTACGATTGTATCCTGGTCTCACATGACCTTGGTTTATTTACTACATTGCTTTGTTTGACTACTTGAAATTGCCATATGCATCTATTTATTTATCTGTTTATTATCTGTATTTCCTCAACTCCCACCTGTTCCCTCATCCCTAATTAAAATGTGAGCTCTGAGGGAAACAGAAGCTCTGCCCTGCTTGTCTCAATTTCCAACATACTCCCACCTGACATACCATCAGTAGAGGATAACTATTTGATGAATATGCAGATTTTTAAATTTATTAAATATATTACATGAGGACATTTCTTTTCTCTACAATGGCTCATAATTCATTAGTCATTCTAGGCAAAGTCCTTATTCTCAGAGTGCACTTGTATGTTAAATGTCTCATTTTCTATGAAAATAATTGAGTGTAATCATTTACTCTTAACTACTTACTAGATTTAGGTGCTCATCATCTTATGCAATTTTCTTTTTGAAAATAGGAGGTTTGAAAACCTGTGTTTCTCTGTCATTCCTAATATTTGTTTATGTACATATTAGATATTTGGGAGGAGAGGGAGGGAAGGAAGAGAACATTTTAGCCACAATATCATTCCTAAAGTTCAGACTTCAGAAGAAATACTTCAATTTTAAATTATTTTCTCACAGCACTTTAAAAAAATATATATTTCATGTTTCATATAAAAAATCTCCCTTATAAAAAGACTCTAGAGACCAAAACTGATACTAAAGCTAACCTAGCTCTAAGACTTAAACATTACTTTTTTTAATCATATAAAATAATTCAATCAAAACTCTGTAAAAAATGTTTTTTAAATGGAAATTCTGTACAATTTGGAGAAGGTTTAGGAATGGAGGAAGTCTATGTTTTTTCTTTTTTTTTTTTCCCTCTCCCCTGTGAACATAAATTAGTAAAATTTTCTTAACATCACATTCATTGCTTTTGCAATTTTTAAGGCTATTATAACACAATTATAGTAAAACATGCTGATCTCTATATAATAATATTCTAGTACAATCTCATTAAAAGCAAACACTACAAAACAACTCATAAAGGATCTTATTTTTTAAATGACCCCATAAATATTATATACAATTATAATTTGCCAGTGTCTAATAAAAAAAATTAGAGAAAAAGAACAGACACGCCTTGCTTATGGCATTGCACCCCTTGAAGAGAGGAACACTGCTCAGATTAGTTTACCTGCTAACCCATAATTCTTACTTGAGGTAGCAAGATCGTGAGAAAAATCTTCCTACTTATTAATAATGATAGCAATAGTGGTAACAGCTAATACGTTTGAAAGGTTTCTATGCACTTCCCTCTATGCTAAGAACTTAACAGGCATACTTTGTTTAATTCTTACAAATAAGAAGGCAGGAATTTATGCCCCTTTTATGTCAGTGGCAGAGGATAGGTAATTTTCCTGAGACAACAAGTGGGAAGTAAAGCCAGAGCCGGAACCCAGGCAAGGAAGAAATGAGAACTAGAAAAATGCCCAGTGGAGGCCCATGGGAGCTACAGGAAGGCAGCAAGAAAGCCATGAGTGTATCCAAGAAAGTGCTAATAGTAATTTCACCTAACTCTACAACCAGAAACTTGCCACTTATACTCCTATTTCATTAATACACTAATTCTGTCATCAGTCAAAGTCCATGTTGAAATCCAAAAGCCGTGTATATAAACAAGACAGATTCTTATTCATGAGGCCAGCAGTCTTGAATATAACATGAATCAGTTTGAGTTAATGGCAACACAGTTTGGCAAATCAACATGGTTGCTTCCATAGAATCCAAGATTAATTTCGGGGGACTGTTTCTCAATAAGGGACAGGCTCTTAAAAATCTCAGTTCTCTCTTGTTCGGGCTACTCCAATCAATTGAACTTTTTTTCCTAAATGACCCCATGCTTTCTTATTAAGCGGAAATAATGTTTTAAGTGTCAATCACACTCTCTCAAAGATCTTTTCTTTAAATAAAAAGACTCTGAAATTAATTGGAAGATGAAAGTCAATGGAAGATATTTTTCTATCATGTCAATTACCTAGTCATCAAAAGGCACTTGACTGGTAACTGATCCAAACTAGTCATAAATTCATAAAGATGATTAATCTTTAATTTATACTTTAAGGATTTTAAAAATGCCTTTTAAATTGCATTATTTCAGGCAAACTGAACCTTCATTAAAGTGATTCTTCAACTATAATTCCTGATATCAGGAGCTCATTTCATGCTAAACCTTTCCTTACCTCTTTCCACAGTAAAAAGATTTAATAATATGCTAATAAACTACCATATATTTAAATTTTAAGGGTCTTGAATTATTGTGTTTCTCTTAAGGTAAGTTGAAAAATGTGACAAGTAGGAAAATCTCACCAGACACAATAAGAAACAGCCTAAACCCCTAAATTTATGCACAGCCAGGAGAACATATCTACAAACATATCAAGTTGACAGACATTTTGATTCTCTTTTTGTCTTGAAAGTGCAACAAAAGTGCTGCCTTCGTGAAGCAAAGGAGGAGAAGTTATTTCTTGCGTAAAGATTTCTGATCTTTCAGAATCTTGATGGGAAAGCTAGCCTCCCCATGATCACTTAGACATTTATTTTACTTTTCTTAACCTTGAACTTACTCCATTAGAGTCACAAAATCTAACGAAATAATCTAAACAAATGTGTTGCAAACAAGTCTTTGACATGCAAAATGTATTTTTGTTTTGCCCTACCTAGCTCTTATGTTTCATTATTATTAAAAATGTCAGTAATATTTTGCCTGCTGGGAACACAGATTTTCCTTCAGTTTTTCAATCTTATTCAACACCCCTTATTGAGTATTTTACAAGCTGTAGCAGATCTTTGTTATTGCTTTTTAAAATTACAAACTCTGAAGCCTATGTTAGTATTTTGCTAAATGGTTTTTGCATATGTAGACTTGTCAAGCACTTACAGAAAGAAAAAGGAAAGAGAAAACCATTTTCAGATGATTATAATCTTGCATGTGACCTTCAGAATAAAAAATAATGCATTTTTCTCAAGGGAGCAATCTGTGTCTCTCCTCCCTCCATAGCCATGCACACCCTCAGCTCATGAGCTCCTCTTTTATCACGTATCGCCAAGTCCACCAGATACTTCATTGTCTTTCTCTCCCCTTCTGTCCCTTCCTCTTTACTCGTACTTATGTGACATTAAGAAATCTATTAATTAGGATCATGTGGAGAAAATGTATGTGCTGAAAATCCCCTGTCTCACTTTGCCTTGTTTGTTGGTTTCCTATGAATTTATAAATCTCCACTGAGTGACTTTAGAATGCTAAGGCTGCTATAAGAACTGGTAAATTTGCAATTCAGAGAAATTAAAGGGGACTCAAAACAAATGAAACACAGAGTTTGTGAGAAGGAAGTGAGTAGAAGCACACAGGCATTAGAAATTTGATTTTAAATATGTGGGATTTGTGTAATAACGTTTTTAGCAGAATTGAAAAGCATTGGGATAAGATATATATGGACCACAAAAATTTATTTCTGTATGTTGCCTTATTCATAAATTTAATCAAAATCTATATTTATGTGCACATCCATATCTATATACAGATTGCAAAAAAAACATATTCACACTAACATGTTCAATTTTGTTCCAATACTACTGATCAATTTTAAGTGTAAAATTTGACGAGTCGTGACATAAGCACACATTTATGTAATCATAATCACAAAACGGAATATTCAAATCTCCTGAAAAAGTGCCCTCTTGTCCCTTGGTGGTCAATTCACTACTTTATATCCAGTCCTTAGCAACCAGCAATCTTTTTTCTGTCATTTTATTATTTTCTTTTCTAGAAAAGAAAATTCTATAAATTAAATCATTTAATTCTATAAATTAAATCATATCCATACATAATGTATTCTTTTGTGTATGACTTCTTTCACTTAGAAAAATGCTTTTAGGATTCCTCCATATTATTGTAGTCTACTTTTATTCCTGTTTTATTCCTTTTATGCTCAGTTGAAATCCATTGTATAGATATATCACATTTTGGTTTTTTATTTACCAGTTGATAAACATTTGTGATATATCCAGCATTTAGCTATTATGAATATCTGCTATGAATATTCTCATATCATTTTTGAATGCATGCTTTCATTTGTCTTTGGAAAACACTTAGGACTGGAATTACCATGTCACATAGTAAGTGAATGCTTAGTTTTATAAGAAGCTGTCAAAAAGTTTTCCAAAGTAGCTATGTCATTTTGACAAAGTCTGAGAATTCCAGTTGCTACACATCTTCATCAGCCCCGATATCATCATTCTTTATAAACTTAGTCATTCTAGTGGATATGTGGAGGTAGCTCATTGGGATTTTATGTCTCCATAATGACTAATGATGTTAAGCATCTTTTTATGCAATTATTTTCCAAATATAATCCAACCATTTTAAAAATATTTGTCCATTTATAATTTGATCTTATTTTCTATTTATTGAAGTGAAAGAGTTTATAAATATATATATATATGGATATGTGTATAATAGTCCCTTTTCAAATGTATGTTTCCTGAATATTTTTCCATTCTTTGGCTTCCTTTTCAATATTTTTGAAGAGATATTCAAAGAGTTATTTTATGAAATATATATAACATGTTTTTGTATCTTTGCCTAAACCATGGTCACTAAAATTTAACAAGTTTGTCTCTTTTGTGATGTATATATTTTAATTTTTATTAGGTACTTAGATGCTCAAGAGTCATCTGGGGGGAGTAGTTAGATTCTTCATGTGAATGACTCCTGAGATACTTGAGGTCAACCCTGGGAAAGGAGAGATTAATAAATAAAGTTATATACTGTATGTGAGTATAGATACAGATATGGGTACATATGCTATCAATATAAAGATATGAATTTATATTTCATCTTGAATATATATGTGGACTAGGCCCTGATCTTTTAATAGTGCACAATCAGAGATAGCATCAATTTGTTGGAAAAGTCACTTTGATCTTGGTAACTAACAGTTATGCTGTGCATTGCTGGTATTTCTCCTCCTTTCAATCTGTATGGATGTTTCAGCAAGGCATTTATCCCACCTGGTCTTCCCCTGCTGTCACCAATAACACAAGCTTTCAAAGTTCTAAGTTAGAACAAACATCTGCATTGCTTTTTAGCTTTCTGGGTCTCTGAAGTTTTTGCTCTATGAACTGAGAAATTGAAGAAATGAGGATAGAGTCAGGAGAGAAAAGAAGACAAGAAAGGGAGTTTAATTTCCCTTTTTAACAGCTGAAGACATTTGGGCTGCCTGAGATCATAGTAAATGTTTCATCAACTAACTTCTTCTGATCTATTTAATACCTTAGTAAGAAGCTGGATGTTGATTAGGTAATGGGCTGTGTGCACAAAAAGGCAGATGCTGGGGCTGGGAAAAGGAACCTCTAGGCCATAATGCTTAGTCCCTGAGGACAGTTAATCATGAGGCTGCCTGAGCTGTGGGTCAGCGGGGCCTACAGCCTGCTGGGTTGTAATGCATGTCCTGTCAGAAGAAAAGGCGGCCTTGGATAAAAGGAAGTTGTGATATCTGAAGGGAAAAATAAGGAATACCTTGATTCTGCAAGATCATGATACTTGTATCAACTAAAAAAGAGGTGAAAATAATATTAGAAACAGTATAAATGTCAAGCATTATTCCTATACTCAAATCAAATAAAAACATAACATGAAAAGAAAATTACATATCAATGTCCTTCAATAACATAAAGGTCTTTTAATGATATATTATTAAATTATACCCAGCATTGATAAAAATGATATATCAGAATCAATTAGAGTATTTCCTGTGCATTTTTTTCTTACTCAACCATTTTTCCATTTTATACCTAAGGAAACTGTCACTTGCCTAAGTTGGCCCAGTTAGTAAATCATGGAACTAATATTTAATTTAATGCACAGTGGACTAGCTGGCATAATCCATGATGTTAACCACTGTCCTCTACCACGCTCTGGTGAGCTGGTGAAGAGCACCCAGGAGAGGTCCCACAGCCTTAGTGGAGGTTGCTTTCTCACAGACTGCTGTCCTCAGCTTCCAACTTGGAATCTATTTGATTTTTTTTTTAATTTCACTTTTTTTTTTTTCTGTCTTTTTGCATTTCTCTTGTCACCTTAACTTAAATAGAGAATAGACCTTTCACAAAGGTGTATTGGGATTGCAAAAGCGGCATTGCTGGATTGAAGGGTAGGTCTGCTTTTAGTTCTTTGAGGAAGCTTCATACAGTTTTCCATACAGCATATGATATTTCTCTTTGGGGCAGATGAACACAAATTTCACTGTGTGAAAATAAAATTGATAAAAGGGCCTGTTCTTACTCAATGGCATGGGAACCTTTCAATGCCTCTCCCACTTTCTTCTACCTCTCTCTTTTGTAAGTATAAGGGGGCGAGGTGTTGATGATAATAATAATAATAATAATTTCCATTTTTGAATATAAGTTAAGATACCATGGGTGAGAATTAATGATCCTCGAAGGAAAAAGAAGTAGTAATGCCTTCCTAATCTTTATTCAGTAATAGAGTAACTAAGTCTAAAAAATAAATAAATAAGTGAGGTAAGCAAGGCCATGAAGCAAGTAAGAGCCGGTTGCAGGATTTGTACTCAGTGAAAGTACTGCAGTGACTCTAACAAATGGCGATATTTCATGTGTATAGACTTTATAATATTCTTACCCATGATACCAGTAATGATAATAAAAGTTAAAATTATATAGTGTTCTCTATGATCTACAAATTGTTCTAAACATTTTATTGCAATAATACATTTAATGCTCACTGCAACCCTACAAGAGATTCAGTAATTGTGTGTATTTTGTGAAGAGATATTTATACATATTATTTAAACTAGTTTTCAAATAAAACCTATAAGTAAACAGAGACGTATTTTTTAAAATTCTTTCTATAAGGGAGAAAGTATCAGAATAATGAGATAATGAAGTGAGAGTCATAGAGAAATGAGTGGACAAGGGTAGACTTCGGCTTTGACTCCTGAGCTCTAGTTTAAAAGACAGTTCTAAAAGCCTTCTCTGAGGAATACCAAGAGAGTGCTCCTCTCTGGATCCTCATCACAGAGCTAGGAAAAATTACTGGACTCATCAAAGGAAAAAATTTCTTGGGAAGGAGAGAGGGAAGGTCATTCATGACAGTGGCCACCCCCATGGCTGAGCCAGGGAGGTTTTCCAAGGGCTTCACAGGCTGCACCCACATGCCTACTCTTTAAGGTGCTCAGGCTTAGGGAAAATGAAGACAGAAAACATCCAAGGTCATGTACTGAAGAATGCTCCAGTTTGGAGGTGAAGCGAACTTCCAAGGGTAGGACACAGACTGGGCCAGAGCAGCTGCCTCTTAGGAAATGATCCAGAACATCATTCATTGAGTGGCCAACAGTCCTCAGCCATGTGTTGGCCCAGCTGCCCCACCTGATGGTGCTCAGGAAAACCAACAGCAACTTCCTATATCTGAAGAAAGAACTCTGATCAGACTCTAAAATCTTGCCAGTGGAAGAGGAAGCATTTTAAAGGCACTTACACTACCTAGATGCATCTCCTGATGAAGTCTAGTGTTTGCTGATGGCCAGCGAAAAAGAACTATGAGTGGAAAAAAAAAATAAAGCACAACAAACAACAAAAACTAACCACCACAACAGAATTCTGAACTAGTATTAGAACCCTCTGATCCTACTCTTTTCCGTCTAAGAGAATCCTTGCTTTCCCATCTGAAGCGCTTCACATGGGAAAAATAAATCCTGTTTCTTCTGAGTATTTATACAGGTATAGGAAAGAAAAAAGATTTTAAAAACTCTGTCAACTGAATATACCAAACATCATTTTTAAATTTATTTTTGTATTCAGTTGTTCAACCATTTACTTAATAAGCATGTATTCAGTGAGTAACAAGCACTATGACTGTCCCCGAGGTGAGACAGAAACTGAATCACAGGGCCACTCTCAGTAAGTTCACAGTATGTGAAGACAACATGCAAACACATAATTATAAGATAGCATGGCACAGAATATGAATTTAAAGCACAAAGATACAGCAGTTAGCATAGTAGGGGGTTGAGGGGGAAAATAAGGAAGGAAGGAGAAAGCATCCCCGGGAATACATGGTGGTTGATCTTGGTTTTGAAGTCATTCGTATGATACTTTTTCAACTGAAGAGGTGAGACATTTCTGGCGGTATAGCACCGAATTGTGTGAAAGTGTGCTGCTTTAGAGCACCTGTGAGTGACTTAGTGTAGCTAAAACTTAGGATGCACGTGGGAAATGGTAGAACATGGCGCCAGATAAGCAAGTTAGGGTCAGATTGAGAAGAGTCTTATATGCCACGCTAAAGAATTCTGGCTTTATCCTGTGAGAGTTAAGAAGCCAATGAAAGATTCTAACCAGGGTTTAGGCATGGCCACCTTTGCATTTTAGCAAAATCACATTCATGTCATCATGGAAGATGGATTGGAAAAAGGGCAAGGCTGGAAGCAGGGAGAATAGCTGGGGAGCTTTTGTAGTAATCAGGCAAGAAACAAAGAGGTTGGCAACTCCTACAGTACACAAGGGCAGATAAATTTAGGCAAAGCATATTTAAAATCCAAATATACATGCATATAATATGCATTGCTGACAAATTAGATGTGGGTCATAGAAAAATTTGTGAGCTGGATTGAAGGTATCTGGCTTATATAAGCACAGAGTTAGTGATGTGAGTAAGTGAAGGGTATGAGAGAAGTTCAGGGTGGAAAAGTTGAGTCACAACAGCCAGCAGGACTTTTAGCCTCAACTGTGGGTTTAGCAACACCAAGTGGAGATGTCCTTTTGGATTCAGTCTTTTCTTCCTAAGTAGGAGCAGCGTGGGACTAGTTGCAGAAAGAGGAAGCATGTCTTGCTAAGTGAGAGGAGCAAATGTCAGAGCAGAGAAAACCAGGAGGAGGTGAAGGATGAAGACACTGGAAAGGCAGAAGAGGGAGCCACAACCAACATCTGAGGAGATAACACTTCCCATGAGCCTCTCTAAGAACAATTAGACCAGGAAAGCTGTTGCCACAGTTCTTGCTTTGTGCTCTGTTCTCTCACAGCTGAATGAGTTATTGATCTCTCCTGATTGGAAGCTGCTTTTCTCAAGATCCCTGCATTTCAGATCAACAGAGTTTTGTAATGGCATAAATTGAGTTTGTGGTGACTTTTTAATGATGTATGGATCAGGTTTGTGCAATCCTGAGCTCCACTTAAGGCCATTCTCTGCCTCACCTCAATTTAGCCACGGTGCCCCAGGACATAGCTGGCATGCAGAAACTTCCAGAGTGAGCTGTAAGTGGCTTTTAAAGACACCCATGACAGCCAAACAGGCACCATCTCCTCTGGATAGTGTTTGTGCCCAGTCTGATGTATCCCCATGGTCAACATTAAAGCCCATTAGAGAAATCCAGATGCCTTTGCAGATGCCACCATCTAAGCATCGCTACAAGCTTGAATCCTTTTTGGTTTGAGTTATTTTGAAAGAAGCCAGCAAAAAATGCCAGAACAAAAGGCCACTGCAAGGAAGTACATCATTCTTCATAGGAGACTGCTGTTCCTATGGTTAAAATGTGAGAAGCAGGTCACAATAAATTAAGATGACTGGGAGAAAAATAAATGGTAACCAGAATCCTTGACACTCAGCCACAGTTATGAGCCTTTAGTCATCTTTGTGGCTTTTTCAAAAAGCCTGATGGTGTAGCAGAGGGAGCTAGGAATTCAAACCACCACCAGTGCAGACCACTCGCAGCAGCTAGACTCACCCATATCTGCGTTGTTAGCTGGTTGTTAAACTGGGTGTGGGGAAAAGGGGTGTCACTAAATGAATTCTGCAGTGATCAAAGAAAAACACTATTCCATTGAAATATTTATTTATTTATCACTCACCTTAATCGGGAAAGGGAAACTAGGGAGTGTGATATCCTTGTGATGACTGGGTTGCAATTCCAGTTCTCAGTCTCCTTTTCAGTCAGTGCAAAAAAGGGAAACTCAGGCAGTTGTAAAATTCACAGTAGCATCATCAGCTGAGCTTCCAAGTTTCATTACATCTGTGCCCAAATGGCTATAGTGTGACTATAGGAAAAATATCAGTAACACCTCTTAGTGCCAACACGCCAAAGTGGAAGCATCACTGGAGAGACCTGGGACAGCACAGCAATAACCTGGCCTGGCTAATATGAAATTAAGAGGTGCAGCGTGCTGAGTCTTAACAAGTGTTTGGGTTTAAATAACAACTAGTGTCAAAGTTGTCCACAACCACAGTCTTCAAAGCATTAGTTCTGACCACAGACTGAAGTGCGGACAATGATAACATAGAAAGAACCGGAGAGCTTCAGCTGGACCCTGCACCTGCTCACACAGATGGTAACTAACAGCATGATTCTCAAACACACAGACCAGTGACATAGTCATCACAAATGTGTGCCACAACCAGAGACCCATCTCAAATCTGGAGCAAAAGGCTGGGCACAGTGGCTCATGCCCATAATCCCAGCACTTTGGGAATTCTCTCCAATGCAGGAGAATCATTTGAAGCCAGGAGTTCAAGATCAGCCTGGGCAATACAGCGAGACAGTCTCTACCAAAAAAAAAAAAAATAGCTGGGTGTGGTGGCACGCACCTGTAGTCCTAGCTACTCAGGAGGCTGAGGTGGAAGGATGGCTTGAGCCCAGGTGTTTGAGGTTATGGTGAGCTATGATTGCTCCACAGCACCGCACCCTGGGTGACAAAGTGAGACACTGTCTCAGGAAAAAAGAAAATCTGGAGCAAAGAAAAGTAATGAGCATTCAGTAATCACAATTCAATCAGTCAAGGCCAATATCACAATTACAATTTTAGGGAGAAGGTCTTCTTTAACTGACAGCACTAGTGTCACTGGTAAAGGAAAATGTGTTTCTATTTCCATACTTCTGCTTTAATCTCACACATTTTATTGTTTTACATCAAGAATCCACTTAGGTTATTTTTCCATATTTAATTTGGTATATGATTTACATGAGCTATTGCTCACAAGAGAAGTAGGAGCAGTCCCATAATTCAACCTGCTAATATAATATCCTTTTGATCCTTAAGTTATCAAGTTATTAAATGTTCTTCTCTCGCATAGACACTAGCCAAGGCATCCTCTTTATAATACTTTGTAAACCCTGGTTTAATGATGAACTGGACAATCTTTTCTTAAATCAAACTATTGAAGGTAATTTAAATTGTCTAATCATGGAATAGAAAAGCAAAGTACATCAGTGGAAAAGAGCTTGTAGTCCTTTTATAATATTGTTAAACAAATGCAGTTAGTATTTTTAGCACTGTAGGTAATTTACATATCCAAGCACAATTTGTTATCTTTCTTTGTACACATTCAGGGGCATAGCCACCCACGGCCATCTCTGGTCGGTTTAATCAATGGATTCATAGTTTCCTACATAGTCCTTTGCCACCCTAGCTCTTATTCTACAAACGCATTTCTTTTCATGTGAAGGAAGAAACAAATAACTTCAGTTTTGTCCTAGCAGAGAAGAAGTGCAGAGGGTTACAGAGATCTTGATAAACAAAGAGCCCCATTCCTGAGGACCCTATAGACTGGCCCTATGCCAGGCTTCCCAGAGTGGCATCGTTGGCACACCTTTTTTAAGGGAAGCGTCTCATCTGCCTTTATTCCAATCAGGACACTGTGATCTAAGAATGGTGCTAACAGAATTCTAGCTTTCGAGCATGCAGAAGAGGAGTCAAAAACCATGATGCTGTGGGGCTTTGCTGAAATTTCAACCATCAGCTCCTGGTCCACTCCACTCATTTCACACTGAATTTTCCACTAACAGAATCCCCACTGGTGTGCAGGTAAATATTACATAGCAATATTCCTGGGAGACAGAAATCCCAGGAAGATCTGCTCAAGCCTGTGCCTGGTCTCAAAAGTTTCTTGCTGGACTACATAGAAAAACAAGTATTTTTATTTTTCTGATATTGTCATGATAAAATGAAATTTTATAAACACAGACAAGAAAACAAACTTGAACATGGAATATTGCCCTTCTGTGTATCCCTTCTACTTCTCCCTTTATCTATTGGCAGAGTATGCAGACACAGCAGAGCCATAGGTTGTAACTCTGCTTCTCTGCCTTCATTCCCCTTCACAAATGTTTCAGTGTTTACATTTCTGCTTAACATACTAAGATGGATAGCACTACCTCTTGACGCAGACCAATATAGACTCCCCAGTCGCTGAGATGTTTGCTCTCTCCTCTAATTTTTCCGTAATACCTAAAGTTCATTTTCACTGCCCATATCCTTATACTGTTCTCATTTTTCAAATAGCTATCTTCCAATATAATATGTTCAAGGTAACTGCATTTACCTGGAGGAGTTATTGGATTAGCGCATAGGAGGGTGTCCTGACTGCTGCATATGCTGAGTTCAGTGTCCTCCAACTTCGCAGTTTGTCACCCTGGCCCCACTATCTATGCACCAAGAGCTGAGAAAGTATGGAGAAAAGGGACAGAAATTAGAAATATTGAGGAACAAATTGTATCAACTGGCATTACGAGGGACCTCAGGGACTTCTGTAAGAGTCTTATTTCTCCAGCCACTACTTCATTTTTACTACAACAGGCCAGTTCAGAGAGGAAGAGCTTCACCTGCAGTATGAACATAAATCCCAGCACAGACCACAGATGATTTTCCTAAAATCTAACTCTGTGAACATCGAGGAGACATCAGCAAAATCCAATAACAGTAGATGGCAGGCTAGATGAAAGGAACCTATTCCTCAGACAGCCCATGATAAGTCTTGGGCGTTGGCAGATACAGGGATTCATTGAAACACACAGTTTAAAGAGATATAAGAGTAGAAGAAATTCTTGGACTCAAGACTCCAATCAGCACAAACGCCTTTACCAACGGACCATCAGAGGCCGACTATAACACCAGCTGATGTTTATTGGGCACTTACAAAGTCAGATGCACTGCACTAAGTGCTAGGCAATTGATATTTCACTCAATCTCTCAACAACCAGGGGAGGAAGAAATTGAGGCTTGAAGAGACTAAGGAGCCTGCCTGAGGTGACATCACAAGAATATCAAGGAGCCTGAATTCAAATGCAGTTAATATAATTTTAATCATTATTCATAAGTGGAGCATATGCTATGCCTACAGGCATTTCCAACAACATTTGTTTTTGGAACAAGTGTGAAGAAAGGGAGACAGAGAGGGAGGGAGAGAGACAGAGAAAGAGAAACTATTCAGTCATTCAAACAGTGCAAGGCACTGCCACTTAATACTGCTTTCTCCGATTCCAGAAGGTAATAATGCCTGATTCTTTTATTTTCTTCCTTAGAGCATTTTGCAATGCCTTGGAACACATCATGGCACCTAAACACAAGTCAAATAACTCAGCAGCCCAATAGGCAAGAAACCACCGTTACATCCAGCTCTGCCAGAAACTGGGCTGCGGTGGACTGTCTGGGATATGGTATTTTGGTCTGTATTGTAGCACCTTTCTAAGAAGTTTTCGGGAACAGTTTGAAGTTGATCCTTATGCACTAGCTTCATAAATTAATATCTCAGTGACGTGCAGCTCCTCACTGTTTCCAGTACCTTTCCCTTCTCACTCTCTCTTCACTTCAACCCACAGCTCAGAAACCACAGGTCATCTCGGGGCTCCTATTTTTTTTGTTATCTGTCATAATAAGGGATCTATAATGATGAGGAACATAAGAAGTTCAGGATTTGAGAACAACCTTTAAATTAAAGTAAATCAAAAACAGTTAAAGTGTCCTCTCAATGATAGGTGATTTTATTTTAGATATTTATAATTATCCTAAACATTTTAATGACCCAATGTTATTTTGCATCTTGCCTTGTGAATGTGCATATTGGCAGAAATACAAATAAATGAGAGATTTGTCATTCAGGGATTCAATAACAAAGATGAAAACAGCGATAACATGAAAGTATGAGCGCAGGCACCGACACGGACAAAAATACAAATACAGACATGAATACCACACGCTTGCTTGATTTTTTTTTTCCTTCCCTGTCACACTTTGCTATTCCTAGGGGAGTTTTGTTTTTGTTGTTTTGGTTTCTTCTTTCTCTGGACATACTTTATAATAAAACACTTCCATAAGCATCATTATTTCAGTGTCTGCTTCTTGATATCTACTCCAAAACAAAAGCCGTTTGTTGGATATCTTTTATTTTCTACCTCATTTACCAATTCCCCTGACAGTGTTTCTTCAACCTTTCAAATAAACTCCTCGCACTGAAGTTCTTGTCTAGGCACACTTCTATGTAACCCAACTAAGAAATGTGTGATAAACAAACTCAGATAACTGTCTCCAAGCTGGTGCGCCATTTCGTATAATTCATCATTACCCATGCTTACGCTGTCCTGCACCGATTTCTTTTAGTGACCTAGAAAGGAGTTTCTAAACAGAAGATGGCAGAGCCCCAGGTTTGTTTGGTGGGAAGATTAGGGTAAGATTAGGGACTTCCTTTTTATTTGATTTTGGACTGCTTTACTTATAGAATTTACTTTCCTAATTAGAATTCACTCTAGCTAATGTGAAATCAATTCTTTTACTCCCAACCATCCACATGTGACTGAAATGACTGAAGTTTGAGCAAAAACATACGGGGTGGCAGATACATCTTGCTAGAGAGGATCAAGAGGAGCTCAATAGTCACATCTTGAGAACCCACTATGCGCTAAGAGCTGTACTCTTCCTGTGGAAACATCTCAGACTGGTCACTACATATGAACACTTTGATCATGACGCAGGGGCTCCTGTGTCTTAGGGCAGGAGCAGCTAGCTGTTTTTTTCCCCTCGTACAGAGTTTTGTATTCATTTTTAACTGGCTGACAGTTGTTATTCTTTTTATTAATATTACTACTATTTAATCAAATTGTTTCAGGCAGTTATTTGAAAATGGTAAATTGTTCTCATTTATTAACCATGATAATGACAAATGCAGCCATTTCCTCCTCCATCTCTGTCCACTACACACACGCCGATTTCCCAGAGTTAGCCACTGCATGAAACCTTAAGAATCCTAGAAGAGGATGTCGGGAAGACCCTTTCAGACATCGGTCCAGGCAAAGAATTCTTGAAGAAGACCCCCAAAGCAATTAACGCAGCAACAAAAATAAACAAATGGTATCTGATCAAATTAAAAAGCTTCTGCACAGCCAAAGAAACTATCACTAAAGCAAATAGACAACCTACAGAATGGGAGAAAATAATTGCTCTCTACACATCCAACAAAGGTCTGATAACAAGAATCTACCTAGAACTCAAAAAAAATTAACAAGAAAAAATCAAATAACCCCATTTATAAATGGGCAAAGGAGATGAACAGAAACTTTTCCAAAGAAGACAGAATAATGGCCAGCAAACATATAAAAAAATGTTCAACATCTCTAATCATTAGAGAAATGCAAATCAAAACCACAATGAGATACCACCTAA
>CAUYRT010049174.1:0-30128 GCA_963574885.1 Lepilemur ruficaudatus
GTCCCGCCCTCCTTCCCTGACTGGGCTCTGGGAGGGCCTTGGAGGAGGACCTGGCTCCAGAGTCACCAACAGCACCTCAAGAGGCGAGTGTGAGCACAATTCACTATTGCTAGGTCGTGGAAACAACCCAAGTGCCCGTCAATTCATGAGTGGATTGTTAAAATTTGGTATTTGTTCACAATGGAATATTACTCAGTTTTAAGAACTGACAGTGAGTTAGCACCTCTTATATTATCCGGGATTAAGCTTGAGCCCATTACTCGAAGTGAGGTCACAGAAGACCCGAAGAATGGGCCCCACTTGTACTCGCCATCAAACTGGTATTGACTACTTAACACTATGGTGCTCAAATGGTAGGAGTGATCACTAGGGAATTGGAGGGTGGGTAAACCCACGTCTGAGTGACGGGGTGGGGACATGCTTAAAAAGTAGTTGGGGAGCGGAATTAGGGGTCTCAATAGGGGAAAGGAATTCCTCTAAAACTGATTTATATGATTAACTCTACACCTTGGTAAATTCACTGAAAATCATTTAATTGTACACTTAAAATGGAGTAAAGGCATGATATGTAAAGTATACTTCAATAAAGACAAAAATAAAATAAAAAAATAAAAATAAATTTATTTACATTTTAAAAGGGAATTTGAAAAACATGTAAAACATGACAGAACACTTCATAGGCCACTTTACACAATTAAATTGGCAATAATAACATACATATTTTTGCAAGCATAAACACTCATGTGTACTAAAGACACATGGGTATAACAGTTATAAGCAGATTAACTGTATTCATAAAGAAATAAGCCAAAAAAGGAGATGTATAAATACATATCACTATGGTTGGTGATTGTATGCACCTAACTTTATAACTGTAGTCATCTAAAATACTATGACAGACAACCTAAGCCTTTTGATGAGATTGATCAAAAACTATGATGGATCACCAGCTCATATGCATTTGCCCAAATAGATGAGATCTTGAGAAATTTTATCTTTCCCAAATGAAGGTGTACAAAAAGGACATCTCGTTTATTAAGGAAGTTTCAGTGTTTTATGTATGCACACAATTCTTATAAAGTCAAAGTTGCTATAATGCACTTTCATAGAGTAAAATTTGAAAAAATGCATTAAATGAATTAAAACTCTCTAAAAATCTTTATACAATTTATACCTCCAGTATTGGAAATGATGCAAAGATGAAACACATAGCATAGAGAATTGTAGACAATGGCCAATAAACATATGAAAAAATGCTCAACACCGTTAATCATTATGGAAATGCAAATTAAAACCACAATGAGATATCACCTTACCCCTGTTAGAATGGCTTTTATTAAAAGTCCAAAAATAATAGATGTTGGCATGGATGCAAAGAGAAAGAAACACTTCTACATTGTTGGTGGAACTGCAAATTAGTACAAACTCTATGGAAAACAGTATGGAGATACCTCAAAGAACTAAAAGTAGACCTACCATTTGATTCAGCAATCCCACTACTGAGTATTTACCCAAAGGAAAAAAAAGTCATTTTATCAAAGACACCTGCACATATCTTTTTGATAAAATGAACATTCCCTATTAAATGTTTATTGCAGCACAATCCACAATTGCAAAGATACAGAATCAACCCAAGTGCCCGTCAATTCATGAGTGGATTAACAAAATGTGGTATATGCATACCATAGAATACTACTCAGCCATGAATAAGGATGGATTAATGCCTTTTGCAACAATTTGTATGGAACTAGAGATTATCCTAAGTATCTAAAGAATGGAAAAACAAACACCACATGTACTTATTATTAAATTGGAACTAACTGATGAGCACACATGTGCATAGAGAGAGGTAAAACTCAACAGAAATCAAGCAAGGGGGAAGAGAATGGAGGGGATGGGCAATAACCTACTTATATGGGTGCAATGAACACTATCTGGGAGATGGGCACCCTTATAACCATGACTCAAACATTATAAAAGTGATCCATGTAACCAAAAATATTTGTACCCCTGCAATATTTTGAAATTAAAAAAGAAATAATACATAAATATTTCTCAAGTTGGCAAAAATAAAGCATAACTTTAAACCATTAAAAATAAAAAAAAAAGTTAACAATTTTAAATAGAAAAACAAAGAAAAACAAAATACTAAAAAATACTAAGGAGAAAATGTAACATATGAAAAAGTGTATTACGGGAATAGATTATGAGCAATTGCATGAAGGTAGTCCATAAAGGCAGGTCTACTTTACCAGTCATTAGCTGTATTCTGAAGTTTGCATCACAATAAATAGCTGCTTTTTTTCTTTTAACACATGGGTGTCCTCAGAGAATACACACACATTCATTTTCTACTTGGCGCTGCTCATTTTGAAACTCTCCTATAATTTGATATAAACCAACTTTCCTTATTAAATTTTCCTATCTTCTGTACCACGCTTCTATATTGTTTGGGGTATACAGAAGTTTATTGCATACATTCATATACAAGCCACAGAACAATACTAGAGACCAAACAGCAACACAACTGCATTCTTATCCTACCATGCATACAATTATTTTTGAACAAGTCAATAACTTCACTGGCTTCTTCAGGCAAATGTAGCTTTGATTCATTAAAAGCCCCTGGAATTTCATTAGCTGGGAGGAATGCCAATGCAGACAAATGATGCAATATGAAACTAAAGTTTGTGTCATTGCTGCATTGTGTGGCCAATCTACTCATCTGAATTTTCCTCCAAATGCAGTGGGCTGGAAGGAAAAAACAAACATTTTTGGCAATGCCTTGAAATTGACTTTTAGAAGCTTTGATTGCATATAATTCCAAATCTGTCATTATGGTTTGGGGATTCAATTGTAATCTATTTTCTTTTGCAAAGTCCACCAAATCTTTAAATAAGCATTTGAAACTTTATAGTGTTTTACTTTTCTCACTCATTAATATACAAATGAGTGCATGAGCTCTAAAATTTTCAGATCCAACAGGAGCATGAATTGCATGTGGTTGATAAGAAGCAATGGGGACACTTTTGCAAGGACCATCCATTAGCCAAAGTAAAGTATGCCCTAGTTTTTCTGTTAGATTTAGTTGGAAGCAAAAGAAGTTAATTTTCTTCAACAGTCAAATCCCTAAGCAAGAACGGTTCACCATTTACTGTTGACCTTTGAACAGCATGGGTTTGAACTGCATGAGTCCACTCATACACAGATTTTCTTCCTTTTCTGCTGCTCCTGAAACAGCAAAACCAACTTCTCCTCTTCCTCCTTCTACTCAGCCTACTCAACAAGAAGACATTGAGGATGAAGACCTTTATAATGATCCACTTCCACTTAATGAATAGTAAATATGTTTCCTCTTTCTTATGATTTCCTTTTATTTTCTTTTATTTTTTATATCAGCATGATACAGGGGTACAAATGTTTAGGTTATGTGTATTGCCCTTGCCCCACCTGAGTCAGAGTTTCAAGTATGTCCATCCCCCAGAAAGTGCACACCGCACCCATTAGGTGTGTATATAACCATCCCCTCCCACCCTCCCATCTGCCCAACACTGGATGAATGTTATTACTATATATGCACTTAAGTGTTGATCTTCTCAGCCACAAAAAACAATGGTGATCTAGCACCTCTTGTATTATCCTAGATAGAGCTGGAACCCATTCTACTAAGTGAAGTATCCCAAGAATGGAAAAACAAGCACCACATGTACTCACCATCAAATTGGTATTAACTGATTTCCTTTTCTCTAGCTTATTTTATTGTAAGAATATAGTATAAAATATATAAACACACAAAATACATGTTAATCAACTATTTGTGTTATTGATAAGGCTTCTTCCAGTCAATAGTAGACTATTAGTAGCTAAGTTTTGGGGAGTCAAAAGTTATACGTGGATTTTCAACTGTATGAGGGATCGGTGCCCCTAACCACCAACATTGTCAATTCTAATATGTTTTGTAACACTGCAGGTACCTCTATATCAACAAGTGTCTTTAGTTCAGAGGTTCACTGGGCTTGTTGAATTATTTTTATTCTCTGACGAAGGGTCTTTTGTGAAGAAAAATGTTGGCACTATGTGTAAGTGAGCAGAAGTCATACATGATTAAATAATTCGGCAGGGGAGATTTCTTGTATTTTTCCCTGCATTTTCACTTCAATAATCTTCAAAACACTCAAAACATTGAGGGCAGATTTTCCTCATATAGTCCACTCAGACACACACACTAATCTCCCCTGGAAACACCCTCACAGATACACCCCAAATAATTTTTTATCAGGTTTCTAATATTCCTTAATCTGGTCAAATTGACACCTAACATTAAATCCATAAATCTACCCCATATCAACTTGGCACCCATACACACCTCCTTAAATTATGCTTAATTCCAAATAAATGTAATCACATGGTAATAGTTCTGCCTAACATGGTACAACCAACATGATGCAGCTATCCCTGCATATAACTGAAAATGCATTAATCCCAGAATTCAGCTTTCAGGATTTCAACTTCAGGATTTTAATCTTTTAGGATTGTGATTTTATAGATTTCACATTTTAGGGATTTCGACCTTTCACGATTTCAACATCCAGATTATAGCTTTCAGGATTATGTCTTTCAGGATTATGATTGACACTAAGTCATGCTGTAAACAGATGTGCTGTCATCCAGGCTTTGTTGTTCCATTTGTAGAGCACAGGCAGAGAAGATTTAGCATAATTCTTAAGGTTTCTAGGATTTTTGACAAGGTAAATGAGCATTGGCTTCAACTTAAAGTGATCAGATGCATTAGCCCCTAACAAGAGAGTTAGCATGTCCTTTGAAGCTTTGATGCCAGGCATCGATTTCTCTTCTCTAGCTATAAAAGTTCTAGAAGGCATCTTCTTCGAACAGAAGACTGTTTTGTCTACATTGAAAATCTGATGTTTAGTGTAGCCACCTCATCAATTATCTTAGCTAGATCTTCTGTATAACTTGCTATAGTTCCTACATCAGCACTTATTGTTTCACTTTGCACTTTTATGAAGATAGCTTCTTTCCTTAAGTCTCACGAACCAACCTCTACTGCTTCTAACTTTTCTTCTGCAGCTTCTTCACCTCTCCCTGGCCTCACAGAATTAAAAAAAGCTAGGGTCTTGTTCTTAATTAGGCTTTGGCTTAAGGAAATACTGTGGCTGGTTTGATCTATTCAGACCATTAAAACTTTCTCCACATCAGCAATACAGATGTTTCACTTTCTTATCATTTGTGTGTTCACTGGAGTAACCCTTTTAATGTCCTTCAAGACTTTTCCTTTACATTCACAACTTGGCTAACTGGTGCAAGAGGCCTAGCTTTTGTCCTATATTGGTTTTTGACATGCCTTCTTCTCTAAGTTTAATCATTTCCAGCTTTTGATTTAAAGACAAAGATGTGTGACTCTTCCTTTCATTTGAACAATAAGAGGCCATTATAGGGTTATTAATTGGCCTAATTTCAATATTGCTGTGTCTTAAGGAATAGGGAGAGAATCCTGAGGGGAAGCAGAGAAATAGGAGAACAGGAGAACAGGCAATCAGTGGAGCAGATATATGGGTGCAGATTGTAGTGCCCCAAAACAATTACAATAGTAATATCAAAGATCACTAATCACAGATAACCATAACTGATATACGAATTATGAAAAAGTTTGAAATATTGCAAGAATCACCAAAATTACACAGGACATAAAGTAAGCACATACTGTTGGAAAATAGTGCCAATAGACTTGTTCAATACAGAGGTGCCACAAACTTTCAATTTGTAAAACACTCAGTAGTTGTGAAGGGTAATAAACTGAAGATGCAATAAAATGAGGTATGCCTATATTGTAAACATTCTACCTCTTATTTGCTTTTTAATCTGTACAACTTTATTGAAACTCCTCCATCAAGGACTTCCTTGTTGAATAATCTATTAAACACTTCTCAGTCCTTAATTCAGTTATTTTTTCAATCTCATCAGCTTTTAGATATGCTAACTTTTCATACAGGGGGAAAAAAACCTTCCTTGACTTAGTGTTTCATAACAAGTACCAATTTCGCGTCCCTCTTCATAGGCCAATATCTCTACTTCTGTCTTAAAGACTCTTCGTACTTAAGTTGCCCAGAATAGATTTCATGACCCTCCCACTACCATACACAATATGAATCTTTTCCAGAACCTCCAAGTTCAGCAAATGACACATCTACTCATTGTGTTATGCAAGCCAGGGAGCTAGAAGTCATTCCTGATACTGTCTGTTCTCTTACCACCCTGTATACAATTCATCTCCATGCTCTGGCACATTTATTCCCAAATATCTCAAATTTGTTCATATCTATTAGTCTCCACCATCACCTTCAGTCATGCTATCACTATCTTTTGCCTGGAATTATGAAAAAGATTTATAATTAGGTTTTTGTTCTGTTTTGTTTTGTTTTTTAGCAACACCCTTTTTTGCCCCCATTTTCCTACTTGTTTTTCTTCACATAGCAGCCAGAGTGATGATTTTAAAATTCAGATATGACCATGACACCCAATCCTCTTGCGTCTATTTGATTTACTTATAATACTTTAGTGAAAGCCTAAAAATTGTCTGATTTGTGTCTCCTTCCCCAGTCCTGTCTCCCAGCATGCTCCCCCTAATCCATTCTCTGCACTCCAGCCATACTGGCCTTATAGCTCCTCAGAAGAGACACTTTCCATTCTGCAATAGGATCTTTGCATATGCTGTTCTTTCTGCCTGCATAGATTTCTACTTCCCTCTTCCCCAAGTTGGATCTTACTTTTTAAATTTAATCTTAATTAGCATTCCCTTAAGGAAGCTTTCTCTGACTTCCCTCTCTACATCAATGCCTCCTCAAATGCACTCCCAATACAACATGTATATCTTCTCTGTAGTATTTATCACAGTTGCAACTTTATCTTCATCTATACAGTTATTTAATTTATTGTTGCTTCTTCCTTGAGGACAGGGACTATGTCTGTTTTCCCATACTATTTGAATTTACAGAGGCTAGTACAGCTCCTGAGAAATATCAGGTATGCTGTGAATATGTACCGAATTAATTAAAGAAGGAAAAAGAAAAGATAAATTTAGAAACAGATTTAGATAGGCAGAAAGAATAATGGTGATGTGCTACAGAAGACTCAGGCTGTTTAACACAGGTTGCAATGATAAACTAGTTATAGGCAAGAGGAGAGTTCTGAGAACAAGAAATTTAAAATCCCCCCTCTTTTCCACTGTCTGTTTTTTCCTTCAAACAGTTATAAAGAGAACATTTCCCTGTTTCCTACAAGAAGCCACATTACTGTTGCCAAGGACTGTCCTCAACCACAGGCCTACCAGACACCTGCTTACGTTAACTCGGGGCAGTTTTGACTTATTCTGTCTACATAGTATAGGAAGGCAAAGTCCCTAGACTGGTGGTTTAGGGGGAGAAAATTAGTGATTTTCTATCTACTCTAAAATTATGTGAACTGTCCTTACACTCTGGGCAATATTTTGCCCTCTTAAGGGATGAAGTAGAATTCATTTTATCATTTATTTGACTTAGGATTTTAGGTTTGAGCAACATAATTTAAAGAAATTCTATTCTTTAAAAATGAACTCTCAGAATAAGTACTCTAAACAATGGAGAAAAAGTGAGTAAATAGCTTCAAACAACACCATAAACCATAAGAGAAGGGCATGAACAGTGCATGTGATGAAGTTTTACATATGTCGTCTCATTCAATCCACACAGATGACTCAAGGGGTTAAGACATTTACAAAATGAAGTAAGTAGTGGAGATAGAATTTTAACCCAGTTCTGGGTGACTCCAAAGTGCATGAACTTTCCAGGGTACTTCACACAGTGGAACCAAGAATAAAACCTAAGAACCCTGATTATTCAGCTCAGTGACAGACAGGATTGTATTCCCTTCCACAGCCCAGTTTCTCTCCCAGATTCTACGTGCTGTCCTAATTCACGCGACTAGATTGGATGAGATTCTTTTTCTTGGTTTTGTATAGGTCTTCCTATAGACCTCAAGCTTTCAGAGAGTCATAAAACTTCCATTTCATGTGTACTTTAGAAAACTGCCTTTGGAAAAAGATTTGGGACATTAAGTTTTAGCCCAGAATGCATTTTTGCTTCCAAGTTATAGAGTACAACTTTTTAGTGAAAATGCTGACATAACCTAAAGAACAATCGTGTACGACTAAATCCATTGCACAAACTGATTCTTTCATCAGAGTATTAGTATCTTTAGAGAAAATATATTTATAGGACATATTTAATTAAGTTGTGGTTATTAAAATATATAAAAATTTTACTCTACCAAAATACAATCTAACATAGCCATCAAGATCAATTAGCATGTTTATTTTTCCCCCATAGGTTGAGAGGTTTGGCCAATCCAGATTTGAATGGCATTTATTATTTAATTATGTGTTTGTTCTTAGTTGGTTGAAAATATATGGGTCAGCAAATGAAATATTCAAATGTTTGTACACATTTTTCCTCATTTCTATAATGGAAGAGTGGTTGTTACACAACTTGCACCTTCTCTACCCACTCTAATTATTCTCAAGTTTGGGGTTTTGATTAGATGCATTCATTGTACCTTTTGTTGCTGAAGCCAGAGAGCCAGTCCATTAATCCAGGCTGGGAGGGGCTGTTTTATAAAGCAAGCATGGGACTATGCTGTCTGTTGCCAAACTGGACCTCCTTGAGGAGCTACAGCAATTAATGTTCCATTTCTGTGTCAAGTGCTGTTAAAAGTTTTCTTCAGGCTAAAGTTTGTCCAAACATTTTGTACAATGCTACAGAGGTCTGGGGTAGTCAGAGGCTGCTTTGAAAGGTCTGGCATTGACTCTTGCTCTGTACCGTACTGTAGCTACAGACACCCCTCATAGAATAGCTTTTCCTGTCTTGACTGAGGCTAAATCTAATGAGGCAAGTCTGAGCAGACTATGACCACAATCAGAAGAGCAGCACAAAAAGAGCAGTAAGCAGATGCAAAGAAGTCTTTGATAAGAAAGCCTTCATATTTTTTTGTATATTTAGGCACTTAAATAATACCCTTTGTTATTTCTTTGAACTTCTAGGCTCAATTTGTAAGTACAAAAAAATACTACAAAGACGAAATATTTTTAAAATCCTGTAATCATTACTACTGAAAGTACACTCTTGTTCACATATTGTATGGCCTTCCTTTTTAACATTAATTTGTGTGGCATACCCATATCTTGAATATTGTTATAGAAAAAGGTCTTTTAAAGATACATATGCAGTATAAGGTTTTCAGTGGGATTATTCACTTGGAAGAGCTATCATGTTCCCACATCTGTAGCTGGCCTATGAATAGCCACCAATACCCAAATCAAGAGCATTTAATGGTACCTGTATTTGTTCCACAGCAATCTAACAAAACCAAATAAAAGAGAATATGATAGTTAAGGAAGGGCACCCAGGAGAGTTCATAAGATATCCATTTACTTTGTTTCTGGAAAAGGATTCCAGCATAATTACACTGGACTTGGCACTCCATAATCAAATCAATCATGTGTGTTTCCAGAGGCTCCTTCACCACCCAGAGCTGGACTCTATCCTCCCAACATACTTTTCAGGAATTCAAGTAGCCAAAACAAATACATCTATGGTTTTGACTTATTAAATATCTTTCAAAGATATAGAAATTATAAAAGAAATAACTATCATTAAAAAAATCAAACCTTTTTTCTTTTTAAAAGAAAGTTAACTCATATAAAGATCCAAACTCCGTACCTTTCAACGATGTCTTACACTATCTGAGGCAAGTAGAAAGTAGGCCAAACTGTCAGAGAGTACACTGTTCAAATGCTATTGAGGGGCAACATAGATCATAAATTGTAACCACCTTCAGAGTTCTCCAGTGCTGATGATAATAATAATGTCATAACAATAAAAAAAGAAACCATGTATTGAACACTTACTATTAGCCAGGAACTGATTTAGGTATATTAAATATGTTTTCTTTAATTCTGAAAATAATGCAAGTAGGCATAATATTATTATTATTTCACAAATGAGGAAAATGAGACAAAGAGATTTTGAAATGCTTGCTCAAGGTCACATGGCTAATGAGAGAAAAAAGATTCCAACAAGTTCTTGACTCAAAAACACATCCTTACTGTAATGCAATATGTCCTCTTAAGTGATGGGTGAAAAGTTCAATAGGAAGAATGTTTACTAACATGGAAAAGCCCATGTAATGCTAATATATGCCAATGCACTATTAATAATCAGTGACAATACACCACCCAAGGCAAATATCCTTGACATATTACCAGGGCTCCATGTTTTGCTGTCAGTTTCTCCTTCCCTCAACACTACCAATGTTTCCACCCCAAACTCAGGCCAAACCCTCAGTTACTCAGGTTGGAGTAGAAAGGAACCCACCACCCTGGGAGTTTATACAAGCTGAAACATACGAACTATCTGGTGATCTATCAGAACTGTCAAAGAAATAGATGCTTATAAATGTGAATATTCCAGAGAATTAAGGTTATTAAAGCATCACATATTTTTGTTTGAACATTTTTTTAATTTGTAAAATTTTTTAGTAGCCACAGTTAAAAACACAAAGATAATTTTAATGTCTTTTCCAAAGCAGCTTTGGACATGATTTTGATTTTTTTTTCAGAATATTACAGGGGTACAAACATTTTGGTTACATGAATTGCTTTTGCACAGTTTGAGTCAAAGTTATAAGTATGTCTATCACCCAGATAGTATGCACTGTACAGTATGGAGTTACCTCAAAGAACTAAAAGTAGACCTACCATTTGATCCAGCAATTCCACTACTGGGTATTTAGTCAAAGGAAAAAAAGACATTTTGATTTTAGTTTTTTATGTGTTGACTCATGATCAATACTTATTAATGTCAGTTAAGATATAATACTATAATATACCAATGCCCTACCAATGAATTACCTCAAAGAGTTTAAGAACTTGTTCTTACTTTTAAAATTTATGTCTTTCCTCACTGTCAGCTGCCATTTCTCATGGCTGCTAAAATAGCAGGCTGGAGTGATGCACTTTCTTGAATTTTCATATACCTGCTCTCATTATTTGAATTTTCTAATGGGTTAGGTAGTAAGATAGCAATGCTTATTAGAGATGTACCTAAAAAGGCCTGGAAATAAGGCATTATGGGTCTCTGATGTTCAAATACCATATACCTGAGAAATATTGGGAAGACAACACAGTGAAATCATAGAATAAGTACTCAGGAAATGAGTTGTGTGCACTGAAATATTGATTCAGTCCACTTCAGCACCATTTTTAGTTATTTCTAGATGACTTTCCTTACATACCACGTAATTGAGGTTTCTGTATATTAATACTACGTAAAATGTTGTTCAGTAAATGCAGCTTAAGCTCCTATAAGTCAATGTCATTAAGAATAAATACTCAATTCTTCCAGGAACTTTTCTGGATAGAGACAGAACTCTTGAATTGGAAAAGTCATCAATCCATCCCATTATGGCATTTTGTATTTCCAATAACTTATAAATCATTAAGTCACCATATTCTATATTAGTACCCTTCCACAAGGGTACTAATTAGGTTATCAGTACCCTAATACTAATGTGAAAAATAATGTTGTTGCTTACAGCTCTGTTATGAAACGATGTCTTAAAGAACATTTCATATTAAATTCCTGCAGCAAAGGATGAAACCAAGAAGAGGGAAGATAGATCCTAGCAATTCCCTTGAAGAAAACCTACTATTAAAATTCCTTCACTGTCAATGGAAGGACATAACTGAATTTCTAAATAGTCAGGCTTGTTGCTTTCTTTATACAGTGGCTATATACATGTTTTCTTCCAATATATTAGATGAGATTACACATTCCAGCTGTGAAGGAAGACTTTCAAATAGGCTGTGTGGCTGCCAAGATGGCTGTTCAATGCTCCAATGTTGTTCAAAATTGCAAGGCATAGAATCCATATGGTACCTTCTATGACACAAAACACAACCACTGAAAATACCAGTCTCATCTAAATTCATCATTATTTACAGCAAACTCAACAGCATCAATTTATCCAAAGAGATATTGTTAACCATATCAGAAACAGTATCTGAAACAGAGCTAGATTAGGAACACAGAGGACTCATTCCAGCTCCCTATGTACTGGTAATGTGGTGCCAAAAAAGTTATTTTACTTCCCTGAACTTCAGTTTTCTCATCTGTTAAACAAGGTAAGAATACCTTTCCTACTCAATGCAGAGTAAGTATGAAGTCTATGAAAGTATGTTAAATACCGCCAGAGGTATGCAACCTAGAAACTTAAACGGTGTTGTGTCATAGAGCTCAATGCTCCTCAAGATATTCTATGGCAAAGTCAGTTGTGGATTATAAGTAGGTAGATTATTCTTTCAGAAATCCTAGAGAAGTGATGCTTAATGTTTTCAACAGAAGACCAATACATTCTTTCAGCAAATGAAAAAAAATAAATATTAAAACAAATATAAAAACAAACAAAAAATCAAAAACTTCCCTTCCATGATAAAAATACCCAACAACCTTGGAATAGAAGGGAACTTCCTCAACCTGATAAAGGGCATCTACAAAAAAAACTCACAGCTGACATATTTAATGATGAAGGACTAAATACTTTCCCTCTAAAGTCAAGAACAAGACAAGGATATCTGCTCTTACCAATTCTATTCAACTTTGTACTGAAGATTCTATCCAAGTCAATTAATTGGGCAAGAAAATTAAATAAAAGGCATCCAGTTAGACATCTGGACCTCCTCAGGCCAATGTAAAGAAACATCTGTGAAGCACTCATTAAATTGTTTTCTGGAAGAACCAACCAACAAACAAAACCTACCATGTTTTTGGCTAGAGTAAGATGGTACAGAGCCGGAAGAGAAAAAATAAATAAATTTACAAAGTCAGAGAATTGCAATAAATAAATAAATAGGTCCAGATTAGAAAGGAAAAAGTAAAACTATCTCTATTTACAGATGGCATGATCTCATACAGTGTATAGAAAATTCTAAGGAATTCATTAAATAGCTATTAGAACTAATAAGTTCAGCAAGGGTGCAGGTAAAAGATCAATTAACAAAAATCAATTGATTTCTATATACTATCAATGACCAATTCAAAAATAAAAGAAAACAATTCTGTTTACAATAACATTAAAAAGAACAAAATATTTTAGAATAAATTTAGCAAAAAAAGGGCAAAACTTGTACTCTGAAAACTAGAAAACATTGTAGAAAGAAATTAAAGAAGACCTAAATAAATGGAAAGACAATCATGGATCAGAAGACTTAATATTGATAAACGGCAATATTTCTCAAATTGATCTACAGAGTCAATGAAATTTTTGTCAAAGATGTCAATCTTTGTCAATGTCAATCTTTGTTTTTTGCAGGAATTGAGAAGCTAATTTTAAAATTCATACAAAAATGCGAGGGATTCATAACAGCCAAAACAATCTTAAAAAATAACAGACTTAGGATCTCACAGTACCCAATTTCAAACTTACTACAAAACTACAGTAATCAAGATAGTGTGGTACTGGCATAAGGATAGACATAAAGACTATTGAATAGAATTGAAAGTCCATCAATAAACACTTACATTTAGAGTCAGTTGATTTTCAACAAAAGAGCAGAGACAGTTCAATGGTAAAAAGAATACATTTTTCAATCAACAATGCGGGGACACTTGGAGATCCATATACACCATAAACAAAAAATTAATTCAAAATGGATGATAGACTTAAATGCAAGAGCTAAACTATCAAACTCTCAAAAGAGAATATAGAAGAAAATCTTTGTGACCTTGGGTTATGCAAAGCCTTCTTAGATATGACACCAAAAGCCCAAATAACAAAAAAAGAGATAAATTAGACTTCATCTAAATTTAAAACTGTTATGCTTCAAATGACTATCAAAAAATAAAAAAATAATTTACAGAATGGGACAAAATATCTGCAAATCACACATCTGATAAGAGACTAATATGCAGAATATATAAAGAACTCTTATAACTTAATAATAAAAAGATAAAAGAATTAAAAATTGGTAAATAATCTGAATAGATATTTCTACAAAGAAGATAAACAAATGGCCAATAAGCCCATGAATATATTCTTACCATCAGTAATCATTAGGTATATGCAAATCACAACCAAAAGGAGATATAATTTAACAACTATTAGGATGGCTATAATAAAATAAACAGATGATACAACTGTTGGTGAGAATGTGAAGACGTTGATACCCTCATATACTGCTGGTAGGAATGTAAAATGGTGCAACTGCTTTGGTTAACAATTTGACTGTACCTCAAAAAGTTAAACACAGAGTTACCATATGACCCAGCAATTCCACTCCTAGGTACGTACCCAAAAGAATTGAAAACACAAGTCCACACAAAAACTTGCACAGGAATATTCATGGTAGAATTATTCATAATATAAAATAAGGTAAACAATCCAAATGTCTATCAATTGATGAATGGATAAACAAAATGTGGTATATCCATACAATGAAATATTATTCAGCAAAACAAAGTAATGAAGAAGTGATGCATGCTACAACTTGGATGAACCTTGGAAACATTATGCTAAATGAAAGAAGCCAGTCACAAAAGGCTGCATGTTACATAATTCCACTTACAGGAATGTCGAGAATAGACAAATCCATAGAAACAGAAAGTAGATTAGTGGTTTTTAGGGGTTTGGGGGGAGGGTGAATGGGAAGTGACTACTAATGGGTGTGGGGTTTCTTTAGAACATGGAAATGTTCTAAAATTGATAGTAGTAATAATTGTACAACTCTGTGAGTGGACGACAAAATCATTAAATTGCACGTTTTATAATTGTATGGTATGTGAATTATATCTCAGTAAAACTGTAAAAAAAATAAATAACACGGATGGAAAACAACAAAAACAAATAAACAAGTAAAAAATCCCAAATGCTCATAAGAAGAATACTATAAAGTTTTATATTCATTCCATGTTCTATTAGATCTTTGGCTCAGTGGCACAAAAGAGAAGGTAGAAGAAAGAGGTGGGTGAATATTGAGACCTCAAAGTCAGTCAAGTTGGGTAAAGAGGGAATTCTAGGGAAAAATATTAAAAAGTACAGAAAGAAAAAGCTGGGGACACTGAACATAAACTTTACTGACCTCAGCTTTACTGTGGGCCTGCTTTTTCTTCCCAGACGGTTGTCCACTATTTCTACATTTAGCTTCTCAGATCTTGCCAGCAAGCTCAGGACTTGCATTTTCCATCTCTTTGCCCAGAGCATGCTAGGTACATGTTTGTGTGTCTTCTGCTTTACTCATTGTGTAATTTTTATGTGTGCTCACTAGGAATGACCTTTAATCTCTCTCATGAACCAATGCCCCTGCCCCAGTATATAATGTGGGCTCCCTTTCTGGACATATTTCACAAATCAATGTAACAAAATTATTTTATATGTGTACTGCAGTACACGTATGTACTAAAGACTCCCAATAGAGTCTTTAAAATTAGAAAGGAAAATTGGTGTAAGTCTAAAGTACTATAAGGACCAGAAGAAAGGGAAAAAAGGAATGTATCCATTGTATCAATCTCATCTTCATCATAGTTTCCTTGATTTAGAGCCCCTCACTACAGCAAATTGAAATCAGAGCCATTCCACAGAGGTCATATTTCTTAAAGTACATCATGCTTTTTCTGAGATAATTTTTCCTCTGGATTCTTTTCCAACCCTATGACTACCACCCATATAGCCAGATGCACTCTAATCCCAGCACTCACCAATTTAAGGTCCTGTACTCTGCAATTTTCTGTAATTTTCCTAAAACTATGATCATCAGATAATGTCCTGACTTTTCATTCTATAAGAGAACTGCTGATAGTATGAAAACCTTGCCCTAAAAAATAAAAATTGTATCTATTCTCTGGAAAGACAATACTCGTCAAAGCCATCCTGGGTGTAATTTCCCAGCAGGAGCTGTGCTCATAGGAACTCTGGAAACACCCAGAGAGCAGACACAACACTATTTCATGACAGAGTTAGATGTTTCTGAGTGGCATGGTCTGGGTTTTTATGTGGGCTATATACAAAATTAGGTCACACAATGAACTATGGAAAAAAAAAAAAGGTGGGACAGGGAGCTATCTGGAAAAAACAAAACCTTTAAGATTATTGCAGAACAGCTTACAACACATTGTATTAACTGGTTTCAATTAGAGTGAATGATCCTGACTGCGGATAATGTGAGGCAGTCTGGGAGAACATGCTGAAACAATTAACACTTTAAAAGAACATCTCCTCTGGTTTCTACGAGGAGTCTGTTTTTATTGATTTCCCCTAAAAGAGAAAAATTACTTTCATAATCTAGAGAGGCATAGTAGGGAAATGTTAAAATGTTTTTAAATGAAAAGAAATACCTGGCTCCACTCCTTGAAAATGGCTTTATGTTGTTACTCAGAATATAAACATCTCTTGTTAATATATACTCCTATATCATCAATTCCTATCAGAGAACAAAACATGTATTTTCAAAAGCTGCAAGATTTCTGCTTTCAAAGTTTTAAAGAGTTGTATATTAACTCCTAGAAACTTTTCCTGTCCCAGCCTGAATCCCTTCTTGAAGAAAAGGGCCTCATAAATAAATCTAAATAAGTAACCCAAAATTAATAACAAGTTGTTGCCTATTTCTTATGCTCTTACTTATCAATTCATTCTGCCCCATCCACTCCCTTGTGGAATGACCTATCCTTTTCTTTCTCTTCTCCTAGCAGTTATCAAGCAATTACTATTGTGCCAAGTACTATGCATTAACTCATGTATATCTTAAAATACACTTTTGTGTGCATAAACTCAGAAAGATTAAGTTGTCCTAGGTCATATAGTTAGTAAGTGGCAGAGTTAGTATTTTAACACAAATCTCATTCAATTCTAAAGCTTATACCCTTAACTATGACTAAACATTGTATCTTTTGTCTTCCAAAATCTATCTTTAAGTAATTTTCCATTCTTAAAATTTATAGCTCTTTGTATAGACCATTATTATAGAATGTATTACCAAGCATAATTTTTACTTGTGTACACGTATTGTTTTTTGCTCTACATTGAGAAATCCAAGGATCGGTTACAACTTATGTGCTCAGTAAATGTTTCTTGAAGAAGTAAATGAGAGTTAATATATTCAGAATGTAGTGTTCTAATTTGTAAATGCTTGCATGATTTTTGACAATATTTCATATATCTATTTATGTGTGGATATAACAATAGAAATAGACAGATAGCAATAGCTATGATAAGTTCCATAATAGCAGGGACTTTGTTTTCAACTTAGCTTTTAGAAACTCCTCTATAGGCATTATTCTTTAATTTCCAGTAACTGAGGGGTATGCAAATGTGCAAAGAAGCAAAACAATTATTCTAGCTAAATCATGTATTACATGTCTAATTAATTAAATCACACAGTTACAGCCATATCTAATTATGCCCAATAACTAAGCATTGAATTTGGGAATATTCCCCCAAATTATTAAATACATGCATAGGACATAGCTATACTGAGTGGGCCAGAAATATGTCCTGCAATGCAACAGCTGGACAAGCTGCTGGTCAAGTCCAAGTTTATTTTTTTCCATGTGCCAGGAGCTAATTCTTAGCCTGGTTTACCCCAGATTCAGAGATTTGTTTTTCTTCACCAGAGTCCCAGAACCTGTGGGCATCTTCCCAATTGTTTACTAGTGACAGAGGCTCAGGTAACTACTTCATTCATATTCATAGTCATACAAATCAATGAGGCATACAATCTAATTAAATTTAAAGTATAGGGTTAAGGAATAGTATCATTCTAGTAATTAATATAGCCATACAATGAGAGATAAACAATTAAACTGCCACACCTTTCACTAGAGGAGATAATTCATGGATAGTCATTCAGGAAATTTAATTATGTCCATATTTCTGGGTAGTTACCTGGGATAAATTTTCTTTTCTACTTGAACCCCAATCTGTACATTGTAGTTCTTGCTAAAAGGAAAAGTCTTTAAAAAAAAAAATAAAATAAAATAAAACAAAAAAAAAACCTCTTGGACTCATTACTACATAGGTGCAGAGTGCCAAAAAAGAGAAAATTCAGGAAGAGACTAAACAAATAGTAATAGAAGCCATTTTTAAGGCAATATGTAACTGGTGACAGGCATTTGCAAAGCAATTTGGAAAGAGAAGCTTTCTTAGGAAAACCAATGATAAACGCTCTGCATTTTAAATGAAGTTGGGGCAAATGCACACACGAACACCAAAACTTTTTTACAAAAAGTCCAATTACAAAGTCCAATTACAAAGAAACGATCATTCCAGAGTATAATACCAAAGAGCAAGAATAAGGCGGGGGAGACAGAAATGTAGGAAAGAATCAACTGAACTTGAAAAATGCACAAAGATAATAGAGACTATCCATTTATTATACATATAAATATGTATTAATTTATTTATAACTTGCTTAAGGTCTTGGAGAATTTGAGATAGACATTCTCTTAAACATGTAAGACTAAGATTTTCAGTATTTCCCAAGAGATGAGAAATGAAAATTAATACCAGAATTACTTTACATATCATATATAGTTTTTAGTTATATAAATATTTATATACTAACTGTAGAGTTAACTACCCATATTTTTCATTCTATAATGTGAATTAAGTCATCATCTAATTATTCTTTGGTCATTTTTTTAATGTACCCAAGTGCTATAAACAATAAAATATTTGGAATGAGTATACTATTACAAATTATCAAAATCCCAATGATCTGAGTACTTCTTTATGTCTGAGACTGCTACTCATTACATTAGCTCTAGTTGGGGCTCAATAACTGTTTCTCACTGGGTGTACTAGTTAATGTTTTTTCTTTTTCTTTTTGGTTACAAGTAAATCAAAGAACAGACTATAAACAAATGAAATTAAAGCAAAACAAAATCTAAATAATTTCAGAAAAAAAGTAACTTATTAATTATTAATAAGTTATTGGGACATTTTCACAAATCAGACAGCGATCTGGTTAAGTAAAACCTCAGAAGGCAGATACAGGGTAGTTCCAGCAGTCTGAACAACTAAAGTTCACAGAATTTTTTCCAAAGTATCATCATCCATATGATTTGATATTGATGACTACCAGTTTGGTATATTCCTAGTACAAATTTCAAATCCCCAGGAAAGATAATCCAATTGGCCCTGCTAAGATTAGATGTCTATTCCTGCATCTGTCAATAATGGCCAGGGGCAAGCTTACATAGCCCAAATGTGGTCACTGGGAGCCCACTTTTGTGGGTAGGGGGTTACCTGCAGTGAAAGAAAAGCAGTGTGTGTTGCACAGCTCCTTCAGAAAATGTCTGTCCCACTGAGAGATGTAATTACTCTTAAGTAAATGTCAAAGGAAATTTATGAAACCAGCAGCTTCCAATTCCCTGGGAGAAGTAAAAAGAAACATCTACTTTCTAAAATTCTCAACTGACCACAGAACTGAGAATCAGATTTTAATGTTGGCACTTCTGGCTTGTGATTTTCAGAAAGAGTCTTAAATGTAGCCATCCATTAGTCCCAGATATTCCTGTAATACAGAGGCAGCCCAGACTCGTCAGTGACTTGGAGAATAACAATGTCACACTTTTGTGAGCAGATGGTCAGAGGGACTAATTTAGCATGATCATCTCTCTTTCACTAAAGGTGATCCCACCTTCTCTTCCTTCTGCAAATAAACAAAAACCAAAAGGAAAGAAGCTTCATCTCTTACACAATCTGCATGAAAAGCAGGCTCCCCCAGGCCTAATGCCTTACAACACAGTCACAAGTCCAGCTGTATCTTTCAGCACCTTGTATCTCAACCATAGATGAGGATATTTAGGAAGCCCCACATATCACTTTTACATTGCCTGAAAGGTGGGTCAAATGAGGAGAATGCCCAAAAATTAACTTCCTAATTTCTTGTGCCCATTACACACAAATTATTTCATGACAAGCAAATGGTCTGTTACAACACATACAATTCCTCAGGAAAACCACTGTCATTTCTATCAGGCAAAGTATGTATAAGAGAGTATCATCCAAATCAGCCACTTTCTTCACTTACTTCAGAACACAGTGTAGTAGAATGAGTACATCAAAAATGAGGTAGGTGTCTGGGATCTATTCCCAGCTCTACAACTGATGCATTATTCTTACTCCCTTTGCACTTAAGTCTCCCATCTGTGACACAAGGATAATGACATAGTACCTGTTTGTTTCTAAGGCATTTGAAAATTCTCTGATGGAAGATTCCACACAAATGCAAAGACTATTATTACACTAAGAAGACTTGAAAATTGCAAGTCTGTGTACTCATCACTATTAAGCAGTCAACACAATGACAGAAGAGAAAGCATCCTTCACTAAGGCATCTAAAATCAAATATTGCTGAATATGCAGCTATTTGGAAAAAATATACATTCAAATATATTTATTTTAATGACCATCAAAATCTAACTCATCAATAACCCATTTAGAGAAATTCTTTGCAAGTTATCCTGACTCCAAAAACATTCATGCAATCCCTAATCACAAGAATTCTTTTATAACGCAAAGCTTTCTCAAAAGACATTCCTTCTCCTTTCAAAAGATTTGCTCTACTCGAGAATTTCAGAGTACTCTGGCTCATTCCATTAAGGTTATTCCAAAATATAAAAACATTTCTCCTCCAATATGACCAATCTTGCAATAATCAAACTTACAGTACAGTGGTGGACAGGCATCCAAGCAGGGGCTTCCACTGAACAATTCTGGGCTGGGCATTTGCTTTGGTTTTGCTGCAAATAAGTAAAAATGGTGTTATATTCTATATATTATGTGCAGCAGTATATACTAGCTGACATGTTTATTATCAATATGTTTATCACCATATTTATAAGTATAGCAGAAGCCTTTGAGAATGATTTTTTGGTGTAGTGCTGCAAGAAAACTAGGTACATAATTTTTACTCTTAGAAAAATACCCTTTGCTTTTTTTATTACTCTAAGGACTACGTTTTTGTTTTTTTGTGGGGTTTTTTTTTTTTCAGCTTTTTCAAAAAGACTAAGTTTTTGGTACCAGACTTTCTCAGCATCTGGCCTCCCAAGCCTGAATAGAAACCACTTGAGAACTCTCCTAACCCAGAAAGGCTGAACTATTTATTCTCTTCCAGGCTCCCAGACAACACTGATACACACTGTACCCCTATGAGATCCCTTGAGTCAATGTATAGAAAGACTTCTTTGTCTACCCTTCCAGACTATAAGCTAGTGGTGGTGATTCTCTGTAAGGTATTTCATAGAACTCCAGGATGTAAAGTTGGAAGGGACAGATCTTAGACACCTTCTTGTTACATCAAAAACTGAGATGCAGAAAAATGAAATAATCTGCTCAAGGAGCCAGAGGTTCAACATTCTAAAGCCATTTTCCTGGTACTTCTTTCTACACAAGAAATTTATCTTCAGTTAACACATTCTTTTGTTGTAATTCCTAAAAATTCACTTCTATTAAATAACTGGCTTTTAGAAAAAATAAAATGATTCCCTTTAACCAACAATACTACACCATCTCTGTAACAATGAGAACTGATTAGTCTTAAAGATGTGAGGAGAAGATTCTATAATAATAAAACATGTTTTATCTTTAATTTCCCTTACTGTACACTCAGTGACAAAATAGGCATACTAATAATGTTAATAATCATAAAAATCACAACTGTGATTTATTGAGCTACTAAATATACCACGTTTTGTTCTGGATGCATTATATTACCATTAGTACCCATAATATGCATGAGTGGAAGCATTATGCCCACTTTATAGGAGAGAAAACTGAGGCTTAGCAAGGTTAAGCAACTTGTCTAAAAGTCACCCTATTAGAAACCAGCATAGCTATAATTGCAGCAAGAATCTGGCTGACTCTGTTACCTATGTATATATAGTCTTCCTTTTATAAGAAGCTGCCTCTGGTATTTTTGATTTTCTGTCTGTTTAATGCAACTTAAGGCATGTCGGTCATAATCCAATCTGATTTCATATTATCAGTGATCCTAACATTTCTGATTGAACTGAATAAAATACTGAATTCAGTACCACTATCGTGCTAAGAACTTGTGTGTATATGTGTGTGTGAAATTTATAAGCTTTTTACAACAACCTCTACTTAGGTGATCTATTTTAAGGCATCACTAAGCCCTGAAGTGCTGTCTGAGTGATTAGGGATAAAGAAACCATAGAAATAAACTTAGATCACCAATCTCCATGATCAGTTTTCTTACTGAATGAAAATATGACATGCAGTACCAGCAGGGTACATATGTGCACTAACTGGTGTAAGGTGACCACAATTTCAAGCTCAACGTGGACATATGCTTGCTGCTATCAGATACTCTTGGTAGTCACATCTGTAAAATAGTGTTATTCACAGACAAAAGATATAGATTCACCCCAGATCATTATTACAATTTGCGAGGATGCTACAAATATGAGAATACACAAAGTAACAGGGCAATTTTATCCTATTTTTAAAAGTTTAAGCTAAATAAACAAATATAATTTATCTACATGTGGGGTTAAGCTTTTTGAAATTTGAAAGCATAATTAAAAAAGGTAACAATGATTTTCAATTATGATAATTACACCAAATTTTAATGGTAAGGAATGTCTCCCTTGGAATAATTCATAATTTTTGTTATTATTAATAGTAACAACAAGCTTATTTTATATCCAGATAGTGTATATCTTTATAGAGCACATGGTAAAGAAGCAAATTCAATAAATGAGTGAGCTATTCTTGGGTAGTGGAATAGATGTACAGTCTACCTCAGTATCTGTGGGGGACTGATTCCAGGACCTTCCACAGATACCAAAATCTACTAATACTCAAACTGCTTATATAAAATGGTGTAATATTTGCATATAACCCATACACATCCTCCTGTGTACTTTAATCTCTAGACTACCTTTAATATCTAATATAATGTAAAAGCTATGTAAACTGTTGTTAAACTATATTGTTTATGGGAAAAAGACAATAAAAAAGTCTATATGTATTCAGTACAAACGCAACTATCAATTTTTTTCCTAACATTTTTGATCTATTGTCGGTTGAACCCATGCATGTGGAACCCATGGATATAGAGGGCTGACTGTATTCACATAAGATGATGGGTGCATAAATATGGTGTGTTTGAACTTCTATAGATATATAGCATGGGCTAAAGAAAGGTGGAAATCTGTGTGAGTCTATTTCTTATTCCATTATGACCTGATTTTTGACACTAAGGTCTTCCCACTAGTGTTTTAACTAAGCAAATTAACAATATTATTATACAGAGCCAGACAGATAAAAAGGCCTACTGAAGACAGAAACCATGTAAACATAAATTATTTTTCATTCCATGCTGTGTGGCCAGGATTGAAAAAAAAAAAGATTGGAATAGAAATTACAACTTTGGATCAGTAACGTTCTCTCATCAATCTATCTATGGAACTTTGGGAAACTCATTTTAACCCTTTAAAACTTACTTTTCTTATTTGTAAAATGAGAAGGTTGTCTTAGATCCATGATTCAATGTTGGGAGGAGTGTCAAATTTACCCAAAAATCTTTTCTAAACTTCATTTTCCTTACAAGAATTTAATATGCTCCCTCTACCAAAGTGGTATACCCTAAAGTTGAGAACCTCTATCATTCTGATTTACTGATGAATCATCTGTGAGCACCTTAGTAATACCAACAGAAAATGGTTATTTCCCTGTGAGTTCGAGTGATAGCAAAGATTGAGGACCACTAGATCAGATGGTCTCAAAAGAGCCATCTACTTAACTGTGGTTATTGAATACCCCAACTTCATGTTTTATCTACCACTTTACCTCTAAAGAAGACAAGATCTAACATGGGTTATGGGAACTGCCACAATAGGTGAAGAAGTAAAGGGGTTTAAAATTCTCTTTTTTCCTAGAAGCCTTCATTTTACTTCAACGTCTTTTTTAAAAATATATTTAATGTGCATACTGTGGCATGATAGAGTTTGGGGGTACCTCCTACTTAGTAGATCCCAACCCCTTAGAAGGCCAGCTAGAACTGGTATGAATGCTTGGGGAAACAACACATTCAAGACTACCCCAAGGTTAATTCATAAGCCAAAAATTAAGGGGCAACATTACAATTCCCTCAAGGGCAAGCCCAGCTCTCCAAGCAAAAATTTAAGATAGAAGTTTGCAACAAATTTCCCTAACGATAGAGCTTTCTCTTCCTCTTCTCTTCCATTTTTCTACCCAGGAGGTTTATAACTGTGTCTTATTAATATGTTACTCCCCCAGGATTCAGAGATGTGCAATGCTAACCCTGAAAAACATGTCCTTTTAAGAGAGAAAACTCTCAGTGGTTTTGGTCTCTTAAAAATGGACAGGTTGATGTCTCCAAGTCTCTCACCTTCCTTGGCTGTGTTTTTTTGACTTTAACATCTTGACATATTTCATTCCATAATATTCTAAGAAAATTAGCCAAATATGCTGACCAATTACACCTCAGGTTAATTATATAAATATGTAACTATAAAGAATTTGAACAGTGATAAACATTTGGCAAAGAAAACTCTAAAAATTTTCTTCTTAACCCATTCCATCCCCAGAAAGAGTGGGAAATTATTTGTGTATCAGGGGCGTATACACTGTTAGAGTGCTTTAGAGTTTACAACGTGTTTATCTAGACATTTAGTCATTTCATCCTCAGAAAAAGTTGTGTGCAGCAGAGTGAGAACTGATTCATCCAAATAAAATGTTGACCTAAATGTTTCATTCAAAATAGCATGTTTTTCTGAATGGACAGTAAGAGATGAAAGGTTTTGTTTTTTTTATAATTCACAGTAAAATAATTCTCATAGTTTTGTTTTGTTTTCTGGATTGGGAAGTGTTCCATGATAGGACTATACACATATTCATTCATTTATTCATCTTTCACTTATCAAACACATATTACATGAAAAGTATCATGCTAGGTAAATATACAGATAAAAATTTAGAGATATAAAAATTTAAATAATCCTTACTCTGCAAAAGCTCCCAGCCTTTTAGGAGATACAATACAACATGTTAAGTTTAAGACAGGGTTAAATACTAGGACCATTCATTTATTCATTTAGTTGGTCAACAAACATTCATTGGCCAATTACTATGTGCTAGCTATGGTATTAGGAATAAGAATATATCAAGACCTAGTATCTGTCTAAAGAAGTACTCAGTCTAAGGGAAAAAAAACAAACTAATAAGCAAACATTTATAAAGCAATGCTACTGATACTGGATAAATTAATCGTGGCATGAGCAGATAAAAAAGATATATTGCACCCATTCTTGGGGCAGGAGTAAGAAATGAGCAATCATCAGAGAAAATTGAGCAAAGGAATTGAGGCCAAATGTGGAAGTATTGAACTGTAGCTGAATAAGTCAGGAAGGGCTTTACAGGGGAGACATTTCAGCTTTCCAATAATGCTTTTAGGAGGGAAAGGTATGAGAAGAGGGCACTCCATGCACCATCTGATATGCATAATCAAGGCATTGTTGCCCTAAGTCAAGAAATATCTCAGTTCTAGGCCTCAGAAATCTGGAATTGAGGAGAATGATTCTACAATACACAAAACTCTGACTTTAGCCTTTCCCTTCATTTATATCTACTTCACAGAATTCCAAACTGGTGGCAGGGTGTGGGATAAATGAGTCCTACTAGGAAGTGAATATGGAGGGATCTAGATCTGATCCTTTAAAACACACAATAGGCTCTCCTGAGTTTAGTCTTTGAATAAGCACTTCAGCTGTCTTTCTCATTCTTTCTGAGACTTTTAGATATTTGATAGATGAAGAAAAAGAGGTCAATATGTGAGACCCAAGGGATCAAACTAAGTGGCATTTTGCATGGCAGAACTAAAATGACATGTAATAACGTGTACGCAAATGGACTGTAGGCTGTAAAGTACTTTTGAAATGCAATGAATAATTATAAAATATTATTATAAAATATAATTTTGAGGTTATTATTACTAAAATTACTAGAACACCTTTTCTGACTTCTAGTCGTATACTTTTTTGCATATCAAAAATTAAGAAAATTTTCAAAAAATTTGAAAAAAACAACTATTTCCAGGGTGTCTCCAAATCATCAATTTCATGTATATATAATGTATATATAGACATAATATGTGCATATAAATGCATATGCACATAAATTTATATTTTGTGTATGTGTACAGATGTGTATATAAATAATTTATTTTGGTAAAATAAAGATTTTCACACAATTAGTTCTTTTATTTGCTATAAAGATGTGCAATTTCAGAGTGAGATATTAAAGAAAAAGAGAAAATCTAATTTGCCAGGTGCAAAACTACAATACAGTATAGGAAGAAATACACAGACAAAATGTACATTGGAAGTCCTAAGACACCAAGTCATGATAAAATGAGAATCTAAAGACAGTGCTAGACCATGTGTGTCATTTTCAAAGGGAATTTCTGAGAACCAGCTTCAGAACTCTGAATACTTATCTATAATGAGGGTATACAGGGTTGGATGGTTGAAAATTTAGAAAAGGAAGAGGATTTCTTTGGAGAGAAGTTGAGAGGTCTCACTTTGCACCTACAATTAATGAAAGAGACTTTAATGAGACTGCACCTACAGCTTAATAAAACATCTTTGGATTTGGGAGGCCAGTTTACTGGGATCTGACTCCCACCTGAGAATTTTAACCAGTGAGATAACATGGCAAATTGGTTAGTGAATGAGGCAAAGTGGTTTCACCTGGGTTAGCCTGCACTCTAAGAGTTTCTCAAGGCAAAAGATTCATTCTGGAATCATTGTGATATCTGCCAAGACAAATATCTATTTGGGTGGACTGCTATGAAACTTGGGGATAAAGAAATGCATAATCCATACTATGAGAGGTTTAATCAGTGGGACCCAGAGGAGAATAATCTAAAGACCCATAAAAGTGGCCATGAGGGAAAAAGTCTGGAACCAGGCTGCCTGGGTTAAAATCCCCAATTCATCATTTACTAGCTAGGTGACCTGGGTTAGTTGCTTAACCTCACTTTGCCTAAGTTATGAAGATTTAAAAAGTTAAAATAAGTAAAGCACTTAAAACTATTTCTACACTTAATTAGCACTATGCAAGTGTCAGCAATTTTCCTTGTTTTTGTCATTATTATCATTATCATTACATGTCTGGCTCAGAGGTCAAACAGCACAACAATTCTAGTTCAATAAGAACTTTTCTGCTCTCCTTTTCTTACTTCTCTCTCATGCTCCAAACCTGGAGGGATCGATCAATAACCAAATAGAGTAAATAAGAAAGGAGAAGAAAAGAGAAGTCTACAGCATCCCCTTCCTCCAAAGCAGATGTCCTATCTGAAGCTCCCATAGTAGGAAAGAGAGAATCTTTAATCTGGAAAGTGTTCAGAATTTTGATCGATACTTGGGAGTGGACAATTTTAATTACAGAATTGAGACTGTATTTGTAACTTTAAGTGATTGTAGGACTTTTTATTCCCTGTAAATGACTGGAAAGTCATGGCACTACCCAAGTTTTCATTCTGTGGACAAAGACCACCGACACTAAGCCATTTTAAGCAAACAATGGGGACTCTCAAATAAAGTGGATTTTATTATTATGCCCCTTGAGTTCTCCTTGTTCAATGTATCGATTACAAGTACAAAGCATACTCCTGGTTAGTGTTAAATTTTTCATTCAATTTTGGGCATAGTTCTTCATATTTCTCAGTGTGTGACTTCATCCCTTCCTGGGCTTATCCTTCCATTTGCTTCCTTTTATTTTCTCAGGCTTCAAAAGATGTTTAAAATAAGTTGGCCTAATTTGTTTCTGAGGAAATCCTTACTAAAACTGAAGCCATGCTGGGGAGTCATGAATTTGCCTCCTTTGTAAATGGAGAAAATGCTGCTGACCTATTCTCCATAGGATGCTGAGAACAAGGGGTTTTCAGTGCCGCTTTGTAGAGGCATGTCCCAATATTCTCTGAAGCTCTACACATCTCCAAAGTTGAATTATCACTATGCATTGTTAAATGCAATTAAGTGAATTAAGCCTGTAAACACAGATTTTTTTTTAAAAAAACATAGTTTTGTAAAATACTTTAAATGTAATTAATATTAGCATGCTATCACTGTATCCTACTGATGAGATGAGAAAAGAGGAATGGACTACAATTATACTTTTCTCCTTGTAAGAAAGAAATTTTGGACATTATCTACTACTGCAGTAAATGAATATTCTTCATTGGCAGATCTTTTCTATTATATAATAAACTACAAAATCTTATAGAAACATAAAAGACTATAACTTCTAAAATAAGCTTTTTTCTTCCCAACATATTTTAAAATTTATCTGTAAAGATACCTTTCTTGGATTAACAAGCTAACAGCTAATGAAAAATACCTGACATTCCAGGACCCCAAAATAAAGTCAACTTTTTGAGGAAAGAAATGCCATTCAGAAACAAGATGAAAGTAATTCACTTCTATTCTCACTGCTACCATAGAGACAAAGAAAAAAAAAAGTGAAGAGATTTAGCAGACTTAATTCTTCCTGAAATTTATAATTAACTACAAGGGAAAGGGGACAATTACCATATTTCCAAAGAATAAAGGATTTAAAAAGTTGAGCTTTTGATAAGACATAATTACAACCTATTAAATATGCAATTCATGTCAATTTGTTCTTATAATCTTCTTGAACTTCAAAAAATACATATACATTGGATAGTATTTTCTGAAAAATAAAAATGGAATGCCATCAAGTTAAACTCACAGAACTTTCTCTTATTAGAGGATTTTCTTAGCTACTTAAAATCCTGGTAAAACTTAACACAAAGAAGGGGGTCAATGGATATTACTTGCATATGTGCCCTGTCTTCCTGACACCTATGAATATGTATTTTTGGACAAACATTGGTCAACGAAAGAGTGTGCAGAATTTTTTAGATCGGGTGCCATAGCCAACATCGAGCAGTCAGCCAGGAAGAACTAGCAATTAGATGTGCCCTCAATTTAAACAGAGCTTCAGATTGCTGAGTAAATTACATGTGTATTAACTCAGGACTGTTTTATTTTAAAGAACTTGCAAGAAAACAGTGTAACTGAGAATCTGAGAAGATTCATAACAAAGACCAGGATAGAAAAATTCATTTTGCTAAAAATGTACGTTTTTATTTATGGTTTCTATAGTGAATGATTTTCATAATTTTATCATCAATAATATTTAAATTCTCTCCCTCATTTTGTATTTACACACTATTTGAAAATAAATAATTTATTTTATTTTAAAATATCATAAATACAGCATAAAAGGTCATATATCTCATTGTAAAAATATGAAATATGAGAGGGGTAAGATAAAAATATTAACACTTTATGAACAGTGTTTTCAGATAACAAAGAAAATTCCTGCTGGTATGGATAATAAATGGTATGATTTATATCTTGAAATCTGACTTTTGGCTATCCTTTTTGTGAAAGGTGATTAAGTGGTCTTCAAGGAGAATCTCTATTGCTGAATATATTGCTGCTTAAGAAAGTGGTATATTTAATTATTCTGAGTCATTTCTATCTAGGGGTCTCAGAATAGTTTTAAAGGAATATTTGAAAGTGCCTAAACAATTTAACTCAGATCTCAATCACAGAATAACATAATATCCATTCAGGACCCCTTTTGCATAGTGATGGTATAATTTGTGGATAGTTGAACAAATTCAGAGTAATATTCATTATTACAGTTTTTTAAAATTTCTTTTATAAGTTATTTGGAGTAAAGCCAAAGAACTAATATACTTTATTCTCTGAAATGCAAACCAACGTTAAACAAAAAGCAGAATTGCTGTGAACCCCTTCCTAGACAACTTTGTATACTGAAAGCTAACAGCAACATAATACATACTACTTTTTTTTTTTAATTGGGGGAAAACTACAAAGCATTTACAGTACAATGTTTACAGTCACAATTTGTAGTGAACTGATTTCCCAAAATATATTACCACTCAAGTTGACTTATCTTGTTACATTCAAAAATCTACTCTGTCA
>CAUYRT010049176.1:0-37113 GCA_963574885.1 Lepilemur ruficaudatus
AAAATAAAATAAAATAAAATAAAATGCTGGTGGGGAAACATGTGCTCTTCAGTTCTGGGAAATTTTCTTGAATTATTTAATGGATATTTTTTTCTCCTTCATTTTTTCCTTTTTTTCTCTTTATACAACTCTTGTTCTTCAGATGTCAGTTCTCTCTCTCTCTCTCTTTTTTTTTAATTCTTCTCTCCTATTTTGCTTGTCTTTTTACTCTCTTCCAGAAAATTTCATCAGTGTAATCTTCTAACCTTTTTACTGAAGTATTCATTTTTGTTATCACATTTTCAACTCTTGAGGGCTCCTTTTGGCTTCTCAAATGTTCACGTTTTCAGTAGCAGGTAGAACAGTCAGTGCAATGCGCTAGACACGTTAGAGTAACAGCAAGGAAGATGAGCTTGGAACAACGTGAACAAGGATGAGCAGAAGCCAGAAAAGGTGTGAAAAGTAGCTGGGGAGACACATCACATAGCACATGATAGATCCCTGACTCAAAGTCCCGAAGCGGGTGTCTAAGCATAGCTTTGTCCCTGATTTGGAAAACTCAGCCTCTCTGAGCCTCAGTTTCCCCATCTGTAAAATAAGCTGTTTGAATTTCTGAGGAACCTTACAACTATAATATTCTCATGGATCTTTGAATGCATCAATATTTTTTCCCCAAAGCAGAAAAAACACAAACTTGTATATATTGGTATATACTTTATGCTTTTCTAAATGCCCATTTATATCTGGCCTCCACCACCCAGCAAAACAAAACTTTGACCCCTTAGGAAACTACAGGTTGATAGTTAATTGACTCACGTAAGGTCACGGAAGTAGTTAATGGCAGGGTCAGATTAGAATGAGGGTCTGTGGACTTCTGCTGTCTCCACTAAACTCTAATGCAGAAGCCCTGATCGAGTCAACTCTCTCAGCCATGACCAAGAAGAAGCTAATTCATCTGAAGGAAAATGCTGAGCCTGCCTTCGGAGTCCTTCAAAGTAAACCCACTGCACAATTAGCTGAAGGGAAGGGCTGTGCTGGCAGTCAGCACATCAGAAATACATCATTACTCAGCCAGGGGCTGACATTTGCGGAATGTCAGCCTTGGTGCATATACTGGGATGGATCCCATGAAGGATGAGCCCACTCACCCGGCGTGGGGCTGACAGCTGCCATGGACCAGGAGGACAGGACATTCGGGCCAGAGCATTTCAGCTCCTCTGACGTGTGAGATGGATTTGTCACCCCACAGGCGAGGCTTTGCTGAGTTCTCCCTCCTCGAAAGTCCTGTTCTCCTTAAATTTGTTAAATTGATAATGAGAATAAAGACAACTGTATTGATGGCACCCAAGTGCATTTGGGAGTGATCAGAGACTGCTAGAAACACCATAAATTCCATAATTAGAAAGTATTCTTTTAAGGAAACAAAGATCATCTTGGAAATGCCCCATGATTAATTTCCTCCAGCCTGTTTCTTAATGGTATGACAAGCAATCGAGATAAGTAATCAAGAAAATCAAAGTGTCCTGAGTACTTTAAGGTAATGATGACAATACTGTTCAACAACAGCAATAACCAGAGTTTTATCTTATTTATGTATTTTTAACCTCATACCAGTCACTATGCTAAGCATGGCAAAAGCCTATTTAAATACCCAGAAAACATCACGAGGTAGAAACTATTATTCTTGCTATTTTACAAATGACTTCAGGTGAGTTGCTCAGAGAGCTTTGTCAGATGCTCATAGTCACACAGCAAGCACGGGGCGGAGCAGGAATTGGAACCCGGACTGTGAAAATGCAAAGTCCAGGCCTCACCACCAGTGGGCTATACTGCCCCTTAGAGCCTTCCGTACTACTGTCAAATCTGAATGTCATGTTGAGCACAGGAGAGGAAGTTCATCTTTTCTTCTCCAGTTATTAGGAAGAGTCACTTTTTTCTGCAATTGTTAAAATGTGGTAAAATACGCATAGCATAAAATTTGCCATTTTAATCATTTAAGTGCACGATTCAGTGGCATCGAGGACATTACCGTGTTGTGCAATTATCACCGTCTATTTCCACAGCTTCGTCATCTTCCAAACGGAAACCCTGGACCCATTAAACAATAATCCCCATTCCTCTCTTCTTCCAAATCCCTATTTTCTGTCTGTATGATTTTGCCCGTTCTAGGTACTTCATATAAGTAGAATCACACAATATTTCTTCTTTTGTGTCTGACTTCTTTTACTCAGTGTACGGTTTTCGAGGTTCATCCATCATATAGCGTGTATCAGAATGTCATTCCTTTTTATGATGAATGATATCCCATTATGTGTGTGTATCACATTGTGTTTATTCACTCATCTCTTCGTGGATGTTTAGATTGTACATTTTGGCTATTGTGAACAATGCCGCTATGGCCATTGGTGTACAAGCATACCTGTTTGAATCTTTGTCTTCAATTCTTTTGCCTATATATGCATAAGCAGAATTGCTGGGTCATATGGTAATTCTATGTTTAACTTTTTGAGGAACTGCTAAACTGTTTCCCATAGTGGCTGTACCACTCACTTGACATTCCCACCAGCAATATGCAAAGGTTCCAGTTTTTCCTCATGGTCTCCAACGCTTCTTATTTTCTTTTTTATGATAGCTATTCAAGTCCTTTGCCCATTTTTGAATAAGGTTGTTTAGTTTTTTTGTTGTTGAGTTATAGAAGTTCTTTACATGATCTGAATATTAATCTTTACCAGGTATATGATTTTCAAATATTTTCTCTCATTCTGTGGGTTGTCTTTTCACTCTTTTTTTTTTTTTTGGAGACAAGGTCTTGCTCTGTCTCCCAGGCCACAGTGCAGTGGCATCATCATAGCTCACTGCAACCTCAAACTCCTGGCCTCAAATGATCCTCCTGCCTGGGCCTCCCAAAGCGCTAGAATGACAGGTATGAGCCACCATTCCCAGCCCTTTTCACTCTTTTGATAGTGTCCTTTGATGCACAAAATTTTATGATTTGATGAAGTCCAATTTGCGTACTTTTTTTCTTTGTTGCCTGTGCTTTTGGTGTCATATCAGGATACTATTGCAAAATTCAACATCATAGAAACTCCCCCCTGTGTTTTCTCCTAAGAGGTTTAAAGTTTTAGCTCTTAGATTAAGTCTTGGATCCATTTTGAGTTAATTTTTGTATATGGTATGAAGTAAGGATCCAATTTTATTCTTTTGTATGTGGATATCCAGTTTTCTCAGCACCATTTGTTGAAAAGAAGGCCCTTTCTCCACTAAATAGATTGGCACCCTTATCAAAAATCATTTGACCATGTATGTGAAGGTTTGTTTCTGTGGTCTCTGTTCTATTCCATTGGTGTATATGTCCGTCTTTATTCTAGTACCACACTAATTTGATTATTGTAGCTTTGTAGTAAGTTTTGAACTCAAGAAATGAGAGTCTTCCAAGAAAAGTTATTTTAATTCACATGAGGTAAAAATTAAAATATGGGTTAGTCTCAGATCAGTTAATGCAGAACAGGTAGCAATCCAGCCATTTTGAAGACCCAGGTTTCTGCTAGCATCCAAGCTGCAGAATTCCTCAGAGCTTGAGTCCACCATTCTTTAATCTTATAAATAGAAAAGGGTAGGCATGGAGGCCAAGGACAGTGCTGGCAGCAGTGTGAATTGGTCTGATCTTTCTGGAGGGTCTTTGGGGGTAAGAATCATAACCCTTGGAAATGGACTACTATTTGATCCAGGAATAGTGTTTTCAGGCAGAACAAATGGACCTACACAGATTATTTTCCTACAAAGATGTTCAACCCAACGTTGTTACCATAGCAATAAACAACAAAAAAGTTTGAGTGGCACTGGTTAAATTATGGTGCCACCATACAATGGGATGCCAGGTGGCTGTTAGAAATATGTTGAGGCCTATTTGCAGACATGAAAAGAGGGTGATGATAAGCATTTAAATGTGAAAAAATTATGTGTATTATGCAATTTCATAATTGTCAGATTTGGAGATCGTAAAATGTCCAAACGCACACGCGTGCACACACACGCGTGAAGGATAGACGCTGTTACTAGTAGTGGTTGTATTAGGTCTGGCTTTCCGGAAGCAGATCCTGAGACAAGGATTCATGTGCAAGAGATTTATTAAGAAAGTGCGTCCAGGAGAAACTTGTAAGGCAATGAGGGAAGCAGGACAGAAAAGAGTAGGAAGCAAAGCCAGGAGACAATTTCAGGCCAAGTCACAAGTCAGCTTGATCCCATGGGAAACTCTGGAGTGTAAATTACACCTTAGGTTTACTGTAACCCAAGGCAAGGACGCTGGGCTGTCAAACTCCTTTACTCAGCAGTCATTGGTTAAAGGCCACCCTGGGGGATGGAGGGAGGAGACATAAACTCCCAGACGCTCTGGATAAAGCAGCTCCAGCCGCCTAAGGGCAGGCACAGTCACAGGTGCAGGCCACTGGGAGCAAAAGCTTTCCAATGTTGGGAAGGAAGTGCACAGAAACGGAAAAAGGGATCCCAGGGGACCTGGGTGGAGCACCCAGGTTAGCATTCTTTAAAGTTTTGTAGATAAGAAAAATTCATTATTTTTGTCATAGCAACATGTTATTTAGAAATTACATATAGAAACAAATACCTTTCAAAATCCTTTGCAATCTCACATCTATTTCACAGAATTATGATTAGCATTCTGTGAAAAAAGGTTTCTGCTTACAGCCACACTGCACTGACTGTCCTGGCAATATTCCAATAAAGTGATGAAGCTTTAAAATCCTCATTCCAGAGACCAACCTGTATCATTAATAGTAATAAATAGAATGGAGACAATAAAGACATGTGCAACTATTCTGTGTATTAGTGTTAGTAATAATAGTGACATGCAGTGGAACCCTCTGGGCTAGGTCCTAGGTGAAGCACGTTACATGCAGCATCTCATGAAATCCTCGTAATAATCCTATGAATCAGGCACAATGACTATGCCCATTTCCCAAGTGGGAAAACCAAGGCCAAAAGAGGTTAAGTAATTTTTTCCAACATAACCTGTAAAAGGCAGAGCCTGGATTCAACTCAGGTTTGCCTGGTGCTGAAGCTCATGTTTGAAATCACTGAGCTGTGATATATCCCAATCCATGTGTTTCTCTTACATTTTAAGAAACGTTAAGTCTTAAATTCTGATCATGGGCCAGTTCTTCTGCTGTTACATTGTGCTCCTTCTTTTCATATGGGATCCTGAGAACGTTTCTCCGCTGATTTTCCCAGCCCCATCGGACAAACAATTTTAGCTTCTTTCTATTCATAATCTCTTGGGAAAAGGGCTGATGTATCTGTGAAATTATGAGCAAAAACCCATCATTGTCCATGGAGAATACCTGGCCCAATGCATGCTGGGCTGAACATTTTATAATATGCAAACTTCAATCACTGCATTCCCCAAATGACAGCTTTCTCTGATCTAAGGGGAAACCTTACTTTCTCGTCTGCTGAAAATATATGTGGTAAAAATGGACAGAGGCCAGGAAGTGTATTATAATGTGAGGAAAGCACTTTTTAGGATGGTAGAATAAGGGTGATAATTTTAGAAATTGCCAAATAGGATGAACGGGTGCTTCTTTCTTTTCTTTAACTGTTCCCCTTTCATCATCAGCCTGAGTCTAAATTCCCGGCACAGAACTCTACGTGACACAGGTTGAAAGAAATAGAAACGGGGGTATAGTTTGAAAGAAATCGAGAGGATTTATTTGACTTCCACAGGTTAAATTTCTAGCCAAAGATTAACTTGCTTGCACTCATACCTTTCCAGATTTCTGCTTGCTTACGTGCGGGGGTGGTGGGGAAACCAAAACAACAAGCCAGGCTGAATCTAGCGATTAGTTAAATTACTCAGACATTCATTATCGAAAAACCTCCGTTCCACTTGGAGTTGGGGTTTGTTTCGTGCACCCTGATAATAACTTTCTGCTTGACTGATGGCCACCAATTTTGATAGCGGTACGGGAGTGTCAATCACAAATAGAAACAGACACACAAACTCTAGGACCCATTATGCCGGTTGCCGTGATCACATCCCCAAATGTGTGTTCATTCAAACTAGAGGCTAAGGAGACTTCGTTACATTCTGGATGGGAAACAGTTACACTTCATGTTTTCTCTGCAAAGAAGGAAAGAGGAGCAAAGAAGCCGAGAGACCTCGGGGAACTGAGGGAGAGCATCGTGCCCTGCTGACAGGTGCAAAAAACAGACCTAACATCTGTGAAGGGAAAGTCGCGTGCTCAGGAACAAGGTGGTGGGAAATTAAAGCACCAAGAGGCAGTAAGCTGCTCAAGGAAACAGGCTCGGAAACGGATAGTTTGTCTCAAACAAGAGACGGCTGCACCTAAAAATAAAGATGGAACCCATCAGACCTTCTTTTCTCCCTCTTCTTTCAGTCCATTGGCGTTGATCGGGTCTTAAAACATGGGAGGAAGCCTCGCAGAGCCCAGCGACACTGTCATGCCGGGAAAATGAGCACTTAAAATGTAAACAGCTCTCCCAAATGTGTGTGCTCAAGGCAAATGGATTTGGAAGAGTTTCACCCACTGTTCTCATGGAATGGTTGCTCTGCAGGGTATCTCTGAGACCAGTGAGGCTGAGGTTCTCATTCTTATTGTTTATTTTATTTTTCAGTGAAGTGAACTGAAGAACGCAGAACTTGGTGGCAGTCTAACGTCATGCTTAAACAAGCGGGCTCAAATCCTGGATCTGCCACTTGCTCAGTCTCTGTGTGATTTGAGCAAGTTTCAATCTCTCTAGATCTCTGCTGCTTCTCCTATAAAGTAGGAAGAGAAGATAAGCATATTGATGACATAGCATTAACTATCAGGATTAACTAGGATAATGCATAGAGAATGGGTTGTATTCATTTAACATAGGTTATTGAGCACTTACTATGTCCCAGGTAATGTTCTAGGTGCTTGCATGTTCTATGTAACCTTGCATTTTGCCCTTGAGTGAGAGATGTAGCTGAGAGTGGCATCAACTAACCTTTATGGGCCAGCTACCGTGTGCCGAGTCACTGTGCCTGTCTTTTACACATGTCTCATTCCATCAGACGACAACACTAACAGGCAGGTGCTATTTTTATCCCATGATGTAGGTAAGGAAACTGAGGCTTAAAGAGAGAAACTGAGTAACTCACCCAAGGTCACACCCCTAGCAGGTGTCTGAGCTGGGATTCACTCACTTGTTCCTTTCAACAAATATGTGCGAGGCATCGACCTGCCCACACAGTGTGCTGGAGGCAGAGAATGCCATGCTGAGCCAATGGGACAAGCTGTCTGTCCTAACGGCGCTTACACTCCAGTTGGGAGGCCGGCAGCAACTCACTGTACGACCAAGATTTACTTCCGAACATGACAATGCGTGACGGCTAAGGGTGGGCTACGACCTGGTTTTAGGGAGTAACGTTTAAACTGAGATCTGGAAAGTGGGGTGTGCGAAGAGTGTTCCAGGCTGTTAAACAGCAGCACTGGCTGCGACCGGGGTCGTTGGCGAGTTCCATTCTGTGCGTTGCCAGCTTGTCTGACAGCCCTGGGCCCTGACAGATGTGTTTTCTCTGTAAGAGGGATTTTGACATCATTTCCTAGAATCTTTTTCTTGACCACAGGCTTGTGATTGGCCCTTGGCGAGTTGCAGGACTAAAGACATTGAGTGTGTGCATGTGTGTGTCTCGTAGCTGCAAAATGCCATCTTCAATTATATCTCTTAACCATCCCAATTCTCTGCCTTTGTTCATTGGGCAGGAAGTGAAGATGGTCGTTTTGAGTGACAAGAAGGAAAACCGTGAGCTCCTGGCAGTGAAACCTGAACAACCTTCTTCCCCACTTAACCACAAACAGAGAAACCCACTTAGCATCAGGGCTGAGGGATAACCGAATTGTCAGATGTGTCCAGGAGAATTAATGAGGCCATTTTCATGTTTTTCCTTTGGGGAAGGGGAAGGACAGGCAGCATTCTCAGACTCGAAGGACTTTGAATTAAAAATGAGGGAGGTGTGAGAACACTTGTCATGTTTTTTCTCATTCAATTTTATTAAACATTTTGTGACCCTTGGCTAGCAACTAAGGATTCAGACATTAAAAAGGCTTCTCTTCCCCATCTTCCTAAGGGTTCTTAATTTAGTGAAGGAAGCAGATATATTTAAATAAGCAACTTTAATACACAGTAAACTGTGCTCAGTACTCAGCACGGTGCCTTCCCCACAGTGGGCACTATGTGAGTCAGGGTTCTCCAGAGAAATAGAATAGGTAGGGATACAGGCTGGGCCTGGTGGCTCACGCCTGTAATCTCAGCACTTTGGGAGGCAAAGGCAGGAGGATTGCTTGAGGCCAGCTGGAGTTTGAGACCAGCCTGGGCAACAAGACCACAGGCGCACACCTATAGTTCTAGCTGTTAGAGAGACTGAGGTGGGAGGATCACTTGAGCTTGAGGTTACACTGAGCTGTGATCATACCACTGCACTCCAGTCTGGGTGATAGAGCAAGACTCTGTCCCCTCCAAAAAAAATTAAAATAATAACGGAATATATAGATATATACATACATAGAAAGAAATTTATTATGGGGGATCGACTCACCTGATTATGGAGGATGAGAAATTCCACGATATGCCACTTGTAAGCTAGAGAACCGGGAAAGCCAGTGGTGTCAGTCTCAGTCCAAGTGGTGTAAGACCCAACAACCAGAAGTGCTGATGTCTGAGGGCAAGAGTAGATGGATGTCCCAGCTCAAGCAGAGGGAGCAAATTCACCCTTTCATTTTGTTCTATCTGGGCCCTCAGTGGGTTGGGTGATGCCTGCCCACTTTGGTAAGGGCAGATGTTCTTCACTCAGTCCACCGACTCAAATACTGATCTCTTCCAGAAATGCCATTGGAGACACCCTCAGACATAATGTTTTACCAGCTATCTGGGCAACCATAGCCCAGTCAAGTTGACATATACAATTAACCAACACAGGCACTTAAAAAAAGTTTTGTGGACTGATGGAATGCCTGCGTGAATGAATGAATGAAGGTCCATGAGAAAACACCAGATAAACTTGGGTGTGCCTGTAGTGAAGCATACTGTTAGGAGTTTCACTAAAAAGTGGGTGTTGAGGGATGCAGGACGTGACTGGATAAAGAAGAAGAAAAGAGAGAAAGGAAAGGACATCATGGGAAGACCTTAAGATTCATGTTTGGGGGCCCGATTTTAAGCTCGAATGTGTTACTACTTGCCTTAGAATATTGTGGTGAGTGGTGTGATACTCTGCAGTGGTGCTCAAACTGGAGCATGCTCGCTTGAGCCCAGGGGGTTGCAGTGAGCTACAGTGATGCCACTGCCCTCTACCTGGGGTGACAGAGCAAGACTCTGCCTTGAAAAAACAGACAAACAAAAAAACCCAACCTGAGCATGATGCATCAGAATAGCCTGGGAGGCTTGTTAGCATCCAGATTGGGCCCCACCTACAGAGTTTCTGATCTGGTAAGTTTAGGGTGAATCCTGGGAATCTGCTTTTCTGGCAGTTTCCCGTGTGATGGTGACACTGCTGGTCCATGGACCACACTTTGAGGACCACTGATAAATAGGCTTAGAATAAGGACTCTGGATCCAAACTACCTGAGTTTGGGGTTGCTGGACAAAATATGCTCAGTTAAAGTCGAATTTCATATAAACAGCAAATAATATTTTTAGTGTAAATATGTTCTATGGAAGAGACATCCTGTATTTTCATATGCTAAGCTAGCAACCCCATAGGGTGTAACTCCCAGGGTTGCTACTCTGGAACCATGCTGGTTAAGCCAAGTCGTTCAGGCTCTTTGAGATTCAGTAGTCCCATCTACAAAATGGGGATGACAATACCACCACCTGTCTCCTAAAGTCATCATGATGATGAAATAGTCCTATAAAGGACTTCGCACAGAGCCTTGCCTGTAGCAAGCACTCAGTAAATGTCAGCTGTTATTATTCACCATTAACCTCAGGTGAGTAACTTTTGGGAGGAAAAAATGTTATGCAAAGAGTGTTTTGTGAAAGGATTTTATGATTCAGCCTTTTAAACTAGGAAATATTTCTCCTCTTTGAAAAGGTCCTTTGAGCTGCCCCCTCCCATTTCTTTAATAGTGAATCATGAAAAATGGATTGGCTGATTGCATCTAAAAGCTCCTCTTCCAACAACTCCCACCCCAACCCAGGGCTGGGTTTGGCTGTGCGCTCTGTGGCATGTCTGGGTGTTAAATTTCGGAGGAGCTGGCAAAGGCAGGTCCCTGGGGATAGGGCTGAGAGCTGCCTCTAGGAAATAGACACGGCTCCTCTCAACCTGGCACTTGCTATAAATAAAAACAGAGGGAGGAGGAAGGTGGGGGAGAGCGCTTTTAATATACAATCAATTCGGGGCTGACTCCATCCCTTGGAATTAAATTTTTTCCCTTATCCCAAACCTGTGTCCACCTTGAGGTTGGGATCCTGACTCCTCTGCACTGCATGGAATCTCAGCCCATTTTGGAAGCTGGAGAGCCAGTGAAGGTCAGCCCGAAATGTTTCATAGGCAGGCTGAGTTGTGTCATGGGCTGAGCACTGGTCTGAAATACCTGGACATTTCTTTGGCCCTTGGCCAAACAAAGTTGACTAGATTGGTATTGTTCAGCCTGTAGGTAGCAACATATAAATGGGTCATGAAATCAATTTGAAGGGTGATAACTAGTATGTTTGGTTTTTGGTATGTTTTAGAAAACAAATAGGATGGAATACGATAGAATTGAAGATATTAGAATGCATTGCACTGTCCATAGTAAGAGTAAGTATTTTGTGAAAATTTTGAAACATACGATATATATGATAAACATACAATATGCACTCATTTATGTGTGTAATGGGTTATGGGATATGCTCAAAACAATGTGGAAGTCATGTGAGTAGGTAATAGCTAAGACCCCTTCCAACTTTTGCAACCTAGGGTCGCTAAAACAATGGTTTTTAACCAGGAGCAATTTTGCTTGGTTTTTAACCAGGAGATTTGGCAATGTCTGGAGACCTTTTGATGGTGACAACTCTAGGGGAAAGATTGGGTACTACTGGCATCTACTGTGTTGAGACCAGGGATGCTGCCAAATGTCCTACAATTCACAGGACAGCCTCCCACAAGAAAGAATTATCTGGCCCCAAATGTGAATAGAAATCCTGTTCTAAGAGTATAGAATCCCTTAACAATAGCAGCCTTATTACTACTAGCTAGCATTTATTGAGCACTTAGTATATGAAGGTACTCTTCTAAGTGCTTATATTAAAAGCTCTTTTCATACCTACAACAGGTGGGAGAACAATTATGTTTTCATCCCCCTTTTCAGATGAGGAAATTGAGTCATAGGTGATCACGGGCTGCCCAAGTTTGCCCCATTTGCAGAATTAGGATTCTGATCCAGGAATTCTAGATTCCTTGAACCAGCATTTTGTATTTCTATAGCACTTCACAGCTCCAAAGCCTCTTTTTCTTTTTTTTTTTTTGGTGTGGTAGAATACATATAACATCAAATTTGCCATGTCAATCTTTTTAAAATGCGCGAATCAGTGGCATTAAGCCCATTTACACTGTTGTGCAGCAACACTGATGACCACCGTCAATTTCAGAACGTTGTACCATCCCAAACACAAGCTCTGAGCCCATGAAGCAGTCACTCCTCTCATCTGTTCTCTGTCTCTCTGATATGAATTTGCCTGTTCCAAGTATTTCATATAAATGAGATCATATAATACGTGGTCTTTTGTGTCTGGCTTCTTTCGCTTTGCTTAATGTTTTTGAGGTTCATATATGTTGTAGCATGTGTCAGAATTTCACTCCCTTTTATGACTGATTAATAGTTCATCGTAGGAATATATCACATGTGTTTGTTGATGGACATTTGGGCTGTGTCAACTTTTTAGCTGCTGTGAATAATGCTGGTGTGAACCCAAAGCTCTTTTATACTGAGGGTGGAAAAATGTGGTGTCCTTGAGAACAGAAAGGAAAATCAAATTGTTTTGATGCCAGACACTATGCTCAGTCGTCTCACATATATTATGTTATTTGGTCTTCGCCCCATGAAGCGCCTCCATTTGTACACACGCGAAGAACAGAGAGGGTGAGTCACTTGCACAGGGTCACACAGTGAATGAAGATACATCGTCCCCCATCACAAAGAAATCAAGTGTGTGCACCTGATACAGCAGAGCTCTGAACAGTGGCTACCTTTAGGAATGGGAGCTGAACTTCATTCTCATTGAGATAGAAATGGAGGTAGGGAAAATTCCCTCAATACTCATATTATACTATTTTCAGGTGCTATATTAGACATATGTGAAGAAGCCTCGATCGGGAATAAAGATCATTTTCATTGTGCAAGAAGAAAACTATTTTTGATCCCTGAGATTCAATACCATGACTTACATTCATTCTCTATTTGATGAGGCTTTCTTCACAGTTAATTCATTCTCTCAACCTGCATTGACGGAGGACCTACTATGTGCCAGGCACTGCTCCAGGCATGCCACATGGCAGTGAACAGGATAGACTGAGTCCCCGTTCCCGTGGAGTTTACGTTCTAGCGGGGGAGACAGGTGATAAACAAGTGAACACACAAATGAAGGGTCCAGACAGGGACGCAGGCTAAGAGTCACACCTTGCTCTTGCAACATACCCATTGGCTCTAACGATGTCCACAAGAAGAAGATGCTGACCGCTGAGGCTGGAGGGCAAACCTGACTCCCCACCCTCGACTCACTGTGTTCCCAGAAATGGCAATGCACTCATTGTGATGAATAGAACTTATCGTCTTCTCTGATCCTTGGTGTCCTCATTGGTGGGAGAGACAGAGCTGAAAGCTGGATTCATTCATGTCCTGTTTTTTCACCCTTTTCTCTGGAATTTAGTCTATTTAGGAAAACATCGTCAGGGTTCAAGGTTATCTTCTGTATCAAAAATCAGCAGACTTTTTCTGTAACAAACCAGACAGCAAATAGATTAGTCTTTGTGGGCTACACAGTCTCCGTGGCAACCTCTCGACTCTCCTATTATAACATGAAAGTGGCCATAGACAATAGGTAAAGGAATGAGCATGGTTGTGTTCCAGTGAAGCTTTATACGTCCTGAAATGGAATTTCATATTGTTATTACATGTCAGAAAATATTCTTAAGGAAATTTTTATCCACCATTAAAAAATGTAAAAAACACTCTTAGCTTGCAGGAGGAGGGCTGGGTTTGGTCCATGGGCTATAGATCATCCAGCTCTGGGGCCTCTGGCGTCTGAACTCCTTCTTTTCCACTCTAACTCACTCACTACATTCTAAGTCAGAATATTCTGTTTTCAGAAAGGCATTGTTTTTAGAAAGTATCAATCATGTCTCGAGTCAAAATATGCCTTCTCATGCAACAGACATTTTTAAAAGTTAAAACATTTTAACTTTATAGGACGGGAGTTTTTGGAACATACACAAAGTTAGAGAGAATAATATAATGATCTTCTAGGTGCCCATCAGCCAGTTCTGACAATAATCAGCATGTGGCCAATATTGCTTCATCTCTACCCTCCACCCTGCACGGGTTATTTGAAAGGAAATCTCAGACATCATATTATTCGGCACATTATCATCAGCTAATATTTCAGCACACATCTCTGAGAGATAAGGACTGAAAATTTTCACCAAGTTGCCGTGATTAAAAATTTAGTAGTAACTCCTTAATATCATTGATGTCCAGCCAGTGTCCAAATTTCCCTGACTCGTTTTCTTTTACAGTTGATTTCTTTAAATCCAGATCCAAAAAAGATATATGTATTGCACTTAGTAAGTTTCTTGACTCTTCTTTATAAATAACAGGCTTATTGAAGTATAATTGCTACACAATAAACTGTACATACTTAAAGCGTACAATTTGATAAGTTTGACGTATGTACGTAACTATGAAATCATCAACACAATCAAGATAGTGAACATATCCATCACCCCAAAAGTTTCCTTACAGCCTTCTACACTCCCTCCCTCCTGCCCTTCCCCACCTCACCTCAACCCACTCCTCATCCCCATGCAAACCGCTCTTTTGCTTTGTCATTATAGATTAGTTTGTATTTTCTAGAATTTTGTATAAATGGAATCATATAGCATGTACCAATTTTTGTCTGGCCTTTTTTCATAATCACAATTATTTGAAATTAAGATATGCTGTTGGGTATATAGATAGCTTTTTCCTTTTTATTGTTGTATAACATTCTGTTGGATGGATATACCACAATTTGTTTATCTATTCCCCTGTTGATGAGTGTTTGGATTATTCCCAGTTTTTGGCTATTATAAGTGAGGCTGTTAAAAGAATGAACACATAAGACACTGGAAGAAAATATTTGCAAAGCATAGATCTAAAAAAAGTCGTATGCAAGGTATATAAAGAACCCTCCCAATTCAATAATAAGAAAACAACCCAATCAAAAATGGGCAAAAGATTTAAATAGCCTTTCACCAAAGGAGATATACAGATGGAAAATAGGCATATGGAAAGATAACTCAGCATCTTTACTCATGGGCAATTCAAATTAAAACCAGAAATAAGATATCACAGCACACCTGTTAAAATGGCTACAATCAAAAAGACTGACCATGGCAAATATTGGTGAGGAGGAAGAGCAACTGGAATCCTCATATACTGCTGGTGGGGGGGGGTGTATTAATAAAATGGTACAATCACTTTGGAGAACAATTTGGTAGTCTCTTGAAGAGTTAAATAAATACTGTGGTAGGCAGAATAATGCCTCCCCCCAAAGATGTCCACATACTAATTCCTGGAACCTATGAACATGTTATCTTACATAGGAAAGGGACATTGTAGATGTGATGAAGTTATGATTTTGAGATGGGAAGATTATTTTGGCTTATCTGTATGGCTCAATGTAATTACAAGGACCCTTATAAGATAGAGGCAGGTGTGGGTCAGAGAAATAAATTTGAAGATGCTGTACTGTTGGCTTTGAAGAAGAGGAAGGGGCTCTGAGTTGAGGAATGCAGGTAACTTTTAGAAATTCAAAAAGGGAGGAGAACGCACCTTCCCTAGAGCCTCTAAAAGGAATTCAGGCCTGCCAATGCTTGATCTTAGCCCAGTGAAATGCATTCTAAACTTCTGACCCCCATAACTGTAAGATAGTAAATTTGTGTTGTTTTGAGCCACTATGTTTATGGTAATTTCTTATAGCAGCAATAGCAGTCTAATACATACACCTTCATATAATCCTGCCATCCCATTTCTAGTTATTTTCCCAAGGGAAATGGGAGCATGTGTATGTTGGTACACAAATGTTCTTACGTCTCTTTTAATCTGTAAGAGTCCCCCTTTCCTTTTGGACTTCTGCCGTTTATCACAAGCATCTATTGAGTGCCCACTACATCCCTGATCCCACCCATTGGAGATACACAGCAAATGATACTATTTGTCTCTCTTTATGGGATATTTGGCAGGTGCTCACATGCCCCGGGGTTCCCTCCTCGGCTTCTAGTTTAAACAATCCCTGTCCTTCTGCTCCGTCTTCACTCAAGTGTGTGAAAGTCCCTCTTAAGGGACTGTGACAGGGAGAACTGCACTTAGAAACACAACCTGGTCCGCTCAGGGTGGTTTAGGATGTTATGTGAACATCTGCTTTTTGTCTTCCCAGAATCCTTCAACACCTCTGGGCAGAGGCATCCCGATTTTAATTTGGGGCACCATCTTCCTTCAGTTTCTAGATCATGTGACTTTTTTGTGGCTGTGACTGACCTCACTTGATGGCATGGGGCAGTCACATGTCCTGGGCTCGGCTTATCAGAGAATTCCATTGTTGTGCCCGAGGGACTTTTTTTAGGAATGGGCGCTGGGCCTGAGCAGGGCCATTGTAGAAATCCTTGGGCCATCAAGTCACTCATCAACAGGTTGCTGGATGAACACAAAATCAGAGTAAAGGGAATTAGGTTATCTTTAAGGATGTTCAGTCATGTTGGGAAAACAACTTGGCAGCAGATTCTTCTAAAGGGACTCGTACCTAGTTTTGTGAGAGATGCAGTATTTCTCATTTGGGGACATTTTTGGAGACACTTGGAAAAAGCCTGGCAATGTCAGTGACTGTATTCAGCTGTTTGATGAGGGTGCAGAGACACACCAGCCTCAGTGTACCAGCTGGCCAGGCCACTGGCAGTGAATGGGGATTGGCTTTCAGCTCTCTGCAGGTCCCCTGCTTGGCTTTCCAAGCTCTCTGAATCTGATCCTGCTTCACTTATCCAACTCGTACTCCCACCGTATAACCCCGTAAACAGAGCTCGTCTCTCTGCCTTCCCAGATCCAAACACCCTTCCAGCTCCTGGTCACCTTTGTCTTCTTCACTGAGAGTTCTCTGGCTTTCTTGGGCTTCTAACCAGACTGCAATTAAAGACAAGCATCATGGCAAATAGTTTTTGCTTCACTGTTTGCTGCTTCTACCCTGGTCCTTCTAACTGCATTTCAGAGACTTTGAGGCCAGATGTGCCTTTTGTTTATATAGAGGTCCAGGCAATCGTTTGATAAGTATTTGCTGTGTACTGGAAATTCGTAATAGGCAAGATCCCTGCATTCATGGAAGCTGCAATATAGTGGGTAGGAAAACATAATAAACAGGCAACTAAATAAGAGTATGTCATACAATGATGAAAATAAAACAAGATAATGGAATAATGCACAACAGGCAACACAGATATGGTGGCCCAAGAAGGCTTCTTTGAAAAAAATGGCCTTGGAGTGGCTACTTGCCTAATGGACTGACTTCTCTCCCTGTTTTTGATTTTAGCTTGGTGGTTTGTGATTAGGACATTGGACAGTGAAATTTCTAACTTCCTTCCTTCCTTCCTGTGCTTTTTGCCGAATCCCTTCCAGATAGCCTAAAATGACCCCACAGACCGTGGTAGATGGTGCATAAGAGGCCTCCCGTGGCCCCTACGTCCAGATATTTGCTGTGTAATCGTCACCCCTCGAGTGTGGGCTGCACTTATTTACTGACTTACTTCTCCCAAAGGAAATACGGCAGAAGTGACGAGCTCTCACTTCAAAGTGTGGATTATAAAAAGACTGTGGCTTCTGTCTTAGGTTTTCTCCCTCTCTCTTTCACTTTCTCTTAGATCATTCGCTCCACGTGGAGCCAGCTTCCATCTCATGAGGCAGGCCTGTGTAGAGACCCATGTGGCAAGAAATGAGGCCTGTGGCCTGCCAAAATCTACCCAAGTGACTCTGGATGTGGGTCCCCTCAGGTGTGCTCAGGTAGAATTGCAACCCTACCTGACAACGGCAGCCGCGTGAGTGACCTTGAGCCAGGGGCCCCTAGCCAAGCTGCTCCCAGGTTCCTGACCAACAGAAATTATGAGATGATATGTGTTTGTATTTTAAGCCATGAATTCTGGGGGGTAATCTGTTATACAACAATAGGTAACTAGCACTCAGGGTCAAACCGGTGTGATCATCTCTGGGTCAGTATGAGTTTGCCTCTTCCTCCTGACAAGGGGGCAGACACTGTTGTATCCAGGCAAATACTCTTCGTTAAACTAAATAGCCATCCCAAGGCCTTTTCACACTGGATCCTAATTGTACATTTTGTGGGTCATCTCCATGACTAGAATGTAAGATCCACAAAGAAATGTGAATGTTTTATTTCTTTTCTTACTCCTGGTACCTGGCACATCATCATCATCACTAACATACTTTAAACACTTGCCCGGCACACAGCAAGTGTTGTACATCCACGAATTTCCTTTATCTTTCCAACGACCCTATGAGAAAAATATTGTCATAGCATCATTTTGTGGATGCGAAACTGCAACAGAGAAAAATTAAGTTGCCCACGGTGATATCACATGTAAGTGGAGAAGGCAGGATTTGAACCCAGGCATTCTGACTCCAGAGTTCTGAATAAATATTTGTGTTTAAGTAAACGAGGGAGTGAAATGGGTATGTGACTCTGGATCACTGTCCTTGGAGGCTGGGTACCTCTCTGTCACACTTCATTTCTTCATTATGTTTTTATAACCCCTTGAATGGCATTTGTTGTCAACAGCTTACAGTCTAAGTTTGTTGGACCATGTGTATGCATTCTAAAAATACCCTAGTCCCTTTTCCATCTCCCTGTTCTCTCTGCTAAGACCTTCACAGAAGGCTGGGCTGTCCGTCCTCTGTTTTGGGATCTTTTTGTATTTTAAGACATTCCCTTTACCAGGCATGTCAACATGTGAGTTGCAAGCAAAGCTTCTCAGAGGCAAAATTTTGAACAATTATCAATTCGAGGCATCGTGTAACAATGAACTTCTCTTTAAACAAATCAAAAAGTCCCATAGGCAAAACCTGTTTTTCTGAGAATCTCAAGGGGCTCCGCTGACTCTAGATTGCCAACCGGGACATTGCAAACACGGACTCTCCATGTTTTGTCTGGTTGCCAAGGCCCAGACTTCTTTGGAATGGATAATGCGGCTTCATTATAGTTCTGTGTGAGTGTGCCTGGAAAAGGATGATTACGTTTCTTTTAAAAAGTGTTGGCATTTTTGCAATCACAAATTGTGCTTCAATAAACATTCAAGTGCAGGTGTCTTTTTGATAAAAGGACTTATTTTCTTTTGGGTAAATACCCAGTAGTGGGATTTCTGGATCAATGCCCATCAATTCATGAGTGGATTAACAAAATGTGGTATATGTATACCATGGAGTACTACTCAGCCACGAACAAGAATGACTTAATACCTTTTGCAATAATTTTGATGGAACTGGAGACCATTCTCCTAAGTGAAATATCTAAAGAATGGAAAAGGAAACACCACATGTACTCACTATTAAATTGGAACGAACTGATGAGCACACGTGTGCAGAGAGGGAAGTAAAACTCAATGGAAATCAAGCAGGGGGAGGCAGCAGGAGGGGATGGGAGAAACCCTACCTTATGGGTACAGTGAACACTGTCTGGGTGATGGGCACACTTCTATTCCTGACCCAAGCATTACAAAAGCAACCCGTGTCACCAAAACCTTTGTACCCCCGTAATACTTTGAAATTTAAAAAAAAAAGTGTTGGTGTTTTTTCCCCTCTGCAGTTTAATTTGGGTTGTGATGTAAGAGAGAAGCGTAGAACAAAACTTCCAATAAAAAGATTTGACTCGCTCTCCATAATGTCATGCAGGCTTGGTTTGGCCTCGATGAATACAGCACTTTAAAGGGTATGTCAACACAATAAATTTTATGCCCTCAATAAAACTTGTGAGTGAGCTCGGTGAGAAATTCCAAGGTCTGGGAAGGCAATTAACGTTTGAAATATATATTGAGTTGTTTACTGCGACATTTTATGTGGCCACAGAGCTGTACGGGGGTTGTCACAGGGGAAGAATTTCCCTAGGAAATGCAAGCTCTGCTTTTCAAATAACATTGACATGTCAGAATCCTCCCTGAATACAGAAGAGTGTAAGAAATGGCTCTCAATGAAAATCCGATGGAATCCTCTGACCACATCGATGTGATTCTTGTTGTTATCCATTCCAACTGGCAATGACCTCCAGAGGGTATCTGTTGTCAACATCTTAGCCATTTAATTCCACTGGACCGTTTGTATCGCTGTCCTTCGTAGTTCTATATGTAGGTGTCGGCGGGGAGGTGTTTTATTAATTGATTTCACTCGAGTGGAAGCCCCAGTCCTACCTCGTCGTCCGTGGGTGACCTTAGACAAGTCATGTTACGTCTCTGGACTTGATTTTCTGTTGTGAGAACTACAGTCATGTGCCGCCTAACAGCATTTTGGTCAGTGACAGACGGCAGATACGATGGCGGTCTCATAAGATTGTGACGGAGCTGAAAAATTCCTATCGCCTAGGGACGTCATACATAGGCATGGTAACATTGTAGCACAAGGCATATAAAATATAGCACATACAATTATGTACAGTATGTAATACTTGATAATAAACAACGATGTTACCGGGTTATGTATTTACAATACTATACTTTTTTCCATTTTTCTTAGTGTGTACTCTCACTTATAAAAAAAAAAGTTAACTGTAAAAGATCCTCAGGGACGTCCTCTAGGAGCGGCTCCAGAAGAAGGCATTGTTAACACAGGAGATGACAGCTCCGTGTGTGTTACTGTCCCTGAAGACCTTCCAGTGGGACAGGATGTGGAGGTGGAAGGCCGTGATATTGATGATCCTGACCCTTCGTAGGCCTAGGTTCATGTGTGTGTTTGTGTCTTAATTTTAACAAGAAAGTTTAAAAAAAATACAAAATTTTAAAAATAGAAAAACACTTATAGGATAAGGATATAAAGAAAGAAACTATTTTTGTATAGCTGTATAATATGTTTGTGTTTTAAACTTAGTGTCATTACAAAAGAGTCATAAAGTTAAAATTTTTAAAGTTTATAAAGTAAAATGTTACAGTAAGCTAAGTTTAATGTGTTATTATTATCATTATTGAGACAGAGTCTCACTCTGTTGCCTGGGCTAGAGTGCCGTGGTGTCAGCCCAGCTCACAGCAACCTCAAACTCTTGGGCTCAAGCGATCCTTCTGCCTCAGCTTCCCGAGTAGCTGGGACTACAGGCATGCGCCACCATGCCTGCATAATTTTTTTTCTATGTATTTTTTAGTTGTCTGGCTAATTTTCTTTCTATTTTCAGTAGAGACGAGGTCTTGCTCTTGCTCAGGCTGGTCTTGAACTCCTGAGCTTAAACGATCCACCCGCCTCGGCCTCCCAGAGTGCTAGGTTTACAGGTGTGAACCGCTGCGCCTGGCCAATTATTGAAGAAAAAAATTTTTAACAAAGTTAGTTTAGCCTAAGTGTACAGTGTTTGTAAAGTCTACACTAGTGTACAATAATGTCTCAGGACTTCACATTCATTCACCACTCACTCACTCACCCAGAGCAAATTCTAGTCCTGGAAGCTCCATTTATGGTATGTGCCCTATACAGGTGTACCATTTTTTACTTTTATATTGTATTTTTACTGTACCTTTCCAATGTTTAGACACACAAATACTTACCATTGTGTTAACGGCGTCTACACCATTAAGTACAGTAATATGCTGTGCAGGTCTGTGGTCTAGGAGCAATAGGCTGTACCATATAGCCTAGATGTGTAGTGGGCTCTACCATCTATATTTGCATAAGAGCACTCTGTGATGTTCACACGACAATGAAATTGCCTAATACATTTCTCAGAATGTATCCCTGTTGCTAAGTGACACATGATTATAAATGAAAAACAGGTTATGAAATAGTCTGTTAATTATAATGTGGCTTATAATTTAAGAAGTCACTGTTTTTTCTTTGTGTAGCATTAACAAGATCTTTTTGAGGATGGCACTAAAGCACAGAATGTGAGCAGATCCAAAAATGTCAGCTATATGTATCAGTCAGTTATTATGGCATCAATGCTGCGTGACAAACAACCTCAGAATCTCATTGGTTTACAACAACATTTATGAATTAAATATTTTATTTTTAGTTATGCAAATGTACCTATTTGTTTGGTTTTTGCGCATGAGTCTGTAGGTTAGCCAAGACAGCTCTGCTTCAGGCTGCAAGTTGGGTTTAGGTCTGATCTATGCATACTACTTGAGACATGTCCTTTCATGGATGATGACAGTCCTGTAAGAAGGGTGATTGGAAGCACAGGCTGCCTCTTACATCATAGGCTCTAAACCCACACTCTGTCACATTTGCCCACATTCCATTGACCAAAGCCAGTCACATTGCTGAGCCCAGCATCAGTGGGGCAGGGAAGTATATTCCATGGGCAGTGACCCGTGGCAAGAGAGAACAGAGACTTGAGGAGTAACAGTATCACCTACCATGCCAAGTAACAAGAGGTAAAGCATCTGATACAGGCAAAAGGTACCTAAGAAATGTGGTTTTCTCTCTTTTATATTCAAGCCTCAAATAATTTGAATTGCCCTTCTATTCTATAATCCGGATAGGGACTGAGTTCTTTCTTTTCCTTGTATTTGATGAAATCCCGTAGATTCTGGTTCCATTCTTCCTTTTAGAAAGTCACGTACTTTTTTCTTCAAGGTGCCCGGGAACTCTTTGTCTGACAGTGAAATGTCTATTGTATTGACTCATCTTGAAATGTCAATGACCGGTCAAGATAATAGAAGAGTTAAATGTTTACTCGTCTATTCAAATCAAGTGACACTGTGGTGTACACAACACTGGGAGTCAGGAAGAGATCCAACGCCCCAGTCCTGGCTCTGCCACTAAATGTGAACAAGTCAGCGATGCTCTCCGAGGATAATCTATGAGAAAACAAAAGCCAGGGAAGCCCCAGGGCAAATCATGAACGATGCTAACTATTTTCCGTAATCTCTCAATGCAGAAGTCATTGTCTAAATAAGCATTCCTTTCCAACTGCAGTCTAGCTATTTCGCCTAAAAGTTGGCAGATGTGACTTGCCCCAGGGTGAAGAACATCTTAAGAAAGATGTTTTTAATGTAGTGTTTAAAAAATCTATAACAATTATGCAAGGGTTTTTAAAGTTCATATAACAATTCCACTGCTTTCGGCTCGTTAAATATTTCTGTTTTTCTCACTGTTGATCCAGTAATTTCACTTCTAAGGAAATAATCAGAGATAAGGAAAGAAGTTTATGTACAAAAAATGTTCATTGTGACACTTAAAAAAATTAAAGAAAAAATTGGACAGAACTTAAATGTCTAATAATAAGGGACCGATTGAGTAAATTCTTGTAAATCTATTTAATGGACTATAATGCAGATGTTAAAATAATGTTTTAGACCATTTTAATGACTTGGCAATGTTCTCATAGTATAATATTAGATGAAATATGTAAAATAAGAAAGCCGTAATATTTTATCACCATCAATTCTTTAAAAATGCAATAATACGATTGTAAGGAAATTCAGAAAAATGTGAATAATGGTTATCTCAGGATTGTGAGATCATGTGGGCTTCCTTTTCGTTCTTTATTTTTTTCTGCACTTTATGTTTTTCGGCAGCAAACATTATTACATTTTAATTCTTGTTCATTCTTGTCAAAGTAATACATGCACATGCAGGTGTAGGTGTGCCTTACGGTTTTTGCACATTGGAATCGGGGTTCACGGTGTCAGAGGAGCAGAGATTCCAGGGAGCTGGGAAGCTGCAGGTGAGCTCGGACCTGAGGAGAGGCTCTGGGCACAGGTGTGCTCCTTACTGGATGTGGGATTATCTTGTGCTTCTAGAAGGAAGTGGAGCTTTTGGCAAAGCTCTTTAGGTTTGTGCAAAAGTAATTGTGATTTTAGCAGTGTTGAAATTTGCTGTTTGATATTGGAATACATTCTTAAATAAATATGGTTAAGTTATACATCATTTTAATGCACATTTTTCGGTGTATGTTTTTTTGCTAATGACTTATTACTTGCTGTTTATTTTGTATTTATTTTAGACTATGGAAATGATATCAGACAGAAAGCAAATTTTTATTCGAGTTCAAAATGGGTCATAAAGCAGCAGAGACAACTCGTAACATCAGCAATGCATTTGGCCCAGGAACCGCTAACGAGCATACAGTGCAGAGGTGGGTCAAGAAGTTTGCAAAGGAGATGAGAGCCGTGAAGGTGAGGAGCGCAGAGGCCGGCCGGCGGAAGTTGACAACGACTAACTGAGAGCAATCATCGAAGCTGGTCCTCTTACAACTACACGAGAAGTTGCCGAAGACCTCAACGTCGACCATTCTGTGGTTGTTTGGCATTTGAAGCAAATTGGAAAGATGAAAAAGCTCAGTAAGTGGGTGCCCCATGAGTTGACCAAAAATAAAAAAAAAATTACTGATTTGCAGTGTCACCTTCTCTTATCGTACACAACAATAACGAACCATTTCTCGATCGGATTCTGACAAGTGATGAAAAATGGATTTTATATGACAACCAGCCATGACCGGCTCATGGATGGACCAGTGGATGGACCAAGAAGAAGCTCCAAAGCTCTTCCCAAAGCCAAACTTACACCAAAAAAAAGGTCATGGTCACCGTTTGGGGGTCTGCTGCCGGTCCGATCCACTACAGTTTGCTGAATCCTGGCAAAACCATTGCGTCTGAGAAGTCTGCCAGCAAATCAATGAAATGCACTGAAAACTGCAGCCCCTGCAGCCAGCATCGGTCAACAGAAAGGGCCCAGTTCTTCTTCACAACGATGCCCGACCACACTTCGCACAACCAGCGCTTCGAAAGTTGAATGAATTGGCTACGTTCTGCCTCATCCGCATGTTCACCTGACCTCTCACCAACTGACTACGACTTCTTCGAGCATCTCGACAACCTTTTGTAGGAAAAATGCTTCCACAACCAGCAGGATGCAGAAAATGCTCTCCAAAAGTTGGTTGAATCCCAAAGCATGGATATTTACACTACGGGAATAAACAAACTTATTTCTCACTGGCAGCAATGTATTGATTGTAAAGCTTCCTATTTTGATTAATAAAGATGTGTTTGAGCCTAGTTATAATGATTTAAAATTCACGGTCCGAAACCGCGATTACTTTTGCACTAACCTAATACTTCTGATTGAGGCAGACAGGCAAAACTCCTGGGACCCAAGCACAGGCTCAGACCTGGGACTGGATTAAGGCATAACAAAATTATTTTATATCCCTCACTCTTTCCAGCAACCTCTCCTCGTTGGAGGAACGAAACCATTGGCTTTAGACAGAAGAATTCCTGCAGCCTCCAGATCAGCTCACACTTGGTCACCCACCGGTATCTGTAGTCAGCTCTGTGGGGTTACCTGATGGCAAGAGTTACATACACCCAAGAATCACCACTGTGATCTCCGTCTAGATAGCAGTGCCACCCAGAACCCGTCTGCTGACCTTATTCTCCCAGTGACGTGTAAATAGGTTTGGGTCTGAGGTCACACGTGGTTTTCATACTGCAAGTGATTTTGGCGGAAAGGAAATAGCTTGAAGCCTCCTGATACTCTTTATTGCTGTCAAACACCATACACAGACATGTAGGAAATACGAGTCCCCCCAACCCTTTTAAAACACTGACCTTCTTTTAAATTAGTTTCCCCAGAAGTTTGAACAAGGAATCAGTGGGCAAGGGAAATGATTTGGGATCACAGTTGAACGGTGAGCGTTTTTTTCAAAGTGTTTTATCCTCTCGCAAGACTGGGTATGCTTGGCTGGAGTCAGCGGCTGTCTGCCAGCAAGGACCTCAGGCTCGAGAACTCAGCACATCTGTCTTTCTAGGGTTCGATCAGCTCTAATACCTACCTTGCTGCCAAGGTCGTAGCCACCCTTGCAGAGGATGACTGGATGATACGATGCTTAAGGCAGAGGAGTAAGTTACCAGCTCACAGAGGATTGTTTTTTTTTTGTTTTTATTTTGTTTTTTTTTTTTTTTGGTAACTAGCCTCAACTGTTTTGAAGATAAATTCAGGTGCTAATATACAATGAAGCAGATTCCTTTGTTTTCTTAATGTGAGGCTCAGTTGTGACAAGGTACTTTGAGGTCACACATTTTAATTCTGAATCCTTGTTGTGTGCTAAGTTACTTGGATGCTTATCACAGGTTCCTAAGACGATCTCAGATGGTAGACGCTTAATGAGTGAGAGAATAAAGCTAGAAGAACAGAGTAGAAAATATTACTGTTAGTAACTATTACCACATTACTGCTATTACTACTGTTTGCTATTGCCGCTGCTACTACTATCTTACTACTATGACTAGCACTACCGTTACTACTGCTATTACTACTTTACTGCTCTTACCATGACGGCTGCTGCTGCTATTACTATTATTACTACTGTTAATACTACTACCTCCACTACTATTGTTCCTCCTAACACTACTACAGTAGCCCCTGTTCCTACTGGTGCTGCTGCTACTACTAACACTGTTACTACTGCTAGCAGCTGCCTTTTTATTTTTAGCATCTTCTATGTACACACCACTTTATACATGTGATGCCGCTTAATACAAAAACCAACCAACGTGGGGAATACTGACTCCATTTTTCAGAGGAAGCTTTTGAGCTCCAAAGAGATGAAGCTAACGTGTCCAAGATGCCCCGGAGTGAGTGGCAGAGCTGGAGTTTGCAGCCAGATCTCTCTGACTCTCTTTCTTAACCAGGATGCTCTACTGAGGAAAACAAACACAATCAAACAGCAAGACCACAGCAGAAGATTCATCTGCGTGGTGACCGTCATTCCTGCGTCAGTAGACGTGAACAGGACCCTTGGTAGAAGGACATGGGTACGGGGCAGGCTTCCTTTCGAAGTTGCTCAGCCGATCTCTTTCTCTCTCTCTCTCTCACTCAAACTCACGTAGACACACAGGGTGTCTTTGACGGCGCACACAATTTCGCTTGGCTGACCTATTTTATTTTAAAAGGAAAACTAGCTAATGCCCCAGATTTCAGAGAAGACTGACACATCCCCGTTTATCTTTCCGTCCACTGTTCTTACTCTAAACCCCAAATTCAAGTTGACAATTTTTCTTCTTAACAGGCTGGGGTAAAGAAAACCTGACGGCTTCTATCCGCCTTCCCTCCGCCTTTCCCCATCCTAGTCTCAACATTTACACGCAATCCACTCACTGCCAGGCAGAGCCCATAAAAGGGCAGTCTGTTAGTGATTCCATTTAATAAATACACTCAGTGCCTAATAGTAATAGCTAATAAATACTCTGTGTGCTCTTACCACAAACTAGGCCCTTTACACACAGAGTGTCATTTCATTCTTACAGCGGCCCTGTGAGATGGTACCGTTATCACCTCTTTAGAGAGGCCAGATGGTGACATCTCAGGTTCCATAACTTGCCCAAGGTCATTCAGCTTTAAGTAGCAGAATTAGGAGCTTCAGTATATTGTGCAAAATGATCGTGATAGTTTGGTGGAAATAGTTTAGCGTGGGCGTGGGAGAGAACATACAGGGAAGTAAGACTCAACTCCTTGTGTCAAAGATGCTTAGAACCTGGTTAGAGCTAAAGATGGGGAAACATGTAGATAAAAGCTTGAACAAATGGCAAGGTGGGCTAGGAGGTGGACGTAGGGGTAAGAAAAAGGGAAGAGTCTGGGCTGGATAGGAAACTGACCAGCTTTGAGGCCTCGCCTTGTATAGCAGGTTTCAGCGTCAAGGGCTGAATCTGGTCTGGGGCAGGAAGAGGCAGGATAGAGAGGCCCGCGGGCTGATTGTACAAAATCTGCTGCTGCAGGCAGAGTTTTCAACAGGCCAGCTCCAAGTCTCACCCTAGGGGCTCTTTTTCTTCAATATGAAAGGGGTGTTTCCGGTATCTCATAAGCCAAGGAGAAGTCAAGGGTGAGAACAGTTTTGTCCTGGTCTAGAGGCATCAGGGTCTCAGCGCTGGGAAGAGGCGGTCTTTGGGAAGGACACAGTCATAGAGGTCCACTGGGCTGTTTCAAATTACACCTGTCCTGTGCCTACGTTTGAGGTTTGAGTAAGAGTTAACGAAGTTAAAAGGCAAAGTTGCGTCAGAGAGAAGAAACAGAAAGAATAACTCTGTCTCCCACTATTTCCTCTACGTAGGGAATGTAGGGCATGGCACCTTACTCTTTCTCTCCCCTGTACGCCTACCTGCCCTCTGGTACCCTCTCTGCTTAAGTCCTTCTCTGCTCTCGGAGGGGATGGGCTGCTGATTGGGTTCATCTGAGCAGGAGACATTGTTTCCTAGCGGGCGGAGACACTGTCTTGAAAGGCTCAGACCCACCCCCTACAGTCTTTCTTTCCCTCTCTCTGGTTTCTCTTCCATACCCCGTGGCCAGCTCCCAAACTAAGTCAGAACTAGGGTCTTTCTTGCAGCCTGGCCGCAAAAGGCCTGAGTGTGAGGGTCACTGAGTGTGAAGGCATCTTGCAGCCGTGTAGACATAGAAGGTAGTGAAAACCCAAGTGCGGGATTTGGGCTCAGGTGAGGAGGAGGGACCTTCAACTGAGCCGTATCGGAGCTCTGCACTGAGGTCATGAGGCCAAGCCGTTGATAAGATGGTGCTCTGATGCTTACCTGCAAACCTGCCATATCCCGTCCCTCTGGGGACACTCAGAGAGTGGCCAAGGTGACTGTCTATAGCACATTAAGACCTTGAGCACGTTCTCACCCCATAACCTTTTCTCCTTGTTCCCTGCTCTGAGTTGTCATTCTCTCTTCCCCTCGAGCCTTCAAGGTGCAGCTTATCTGCTGTTTCTTCTTTGTTTGATTCACTCTAGGAGGAAAAAAAAAAAAGAAATTTCCCTCTTCTTACAGGTAAGTTTTAAATTGCACTCTTTTGTAGCTTTCTATGTTTCTGTCATTACCTTCACTGGTCTGTGAGCTTCTTGAAAACAGATTTTGTGTCTCTAACTCATCTCTGTGTGTTCAGTGTTTAGTGAACTGCCTGTCATTAAGTAATTTATTCATTCATTCATTGAACAAAAAATTTAAGACGCTATGTTAGGTTCTGAGGACACATCAGCGAGATCCCTGTCCTGAGAAACTTACAGTCTAGTCGGCGAGACAGACAGAAGTAAAATAATCACACGAATAAATCTAAACTGCCCCTTAAGGTACACAAGCCTTTGAGAGCATGATAGGGGGTTTGACCTTGTTGGGAAGATTGGTGAAACCTCAGGAGGACGTGATGTTAGAGCTGTGGTCCGTGGGAAGAGTGAGTGGCACTAGCAGGTGAACATTCCAGAAAGCTTGTACAAAGAAAGATTGTACAAAGGTTCGGGATGGTGGAGAGGTGATCAGTATAGCGTGTTGGGGGAAGTGAGACTAAAAGGTCTGTGTAGCCAGAGCAAAAGGGTTTAGGGACAAAAAGAGACAGGTGAGGCTGCAAAAGCAGTGCTTCTGGGCTGCAGAAGACCAGCACTCAACAGCCATGGGAAAGAGATTGGTCTTTACCCCCTGATCATGCACTTGGCAGAACATAAGGGGACTCCCTGAATATCTGCAGATTCCTCAGTGCTGGGGGTTTGGCTTTTCACATAGGTAAACTGGCCCTCCTGGACCTGACAGCGTGTGCGCTGATGACTTGGGAGTAGGTCAGTGTTGTCACAAGCCAAGCGTCTCTCTGTGATGTCAAGGACGCTGTGATAAACAGAGAGAAGCCAATGACGAGGTCTTCTCTCGGTAGCCTGTCCCAAGAGAGAAGAAGGAAATACAGTCTAGAACTGGAATGTCTATCCGTAAGCAAACAGAAAAGAACGTAATTGGGCCAGGACACCTTCACTGCTGTGCCTGTTTTTAGGATGCTCCTGACTATCTTGCCTGACCGGACCCCTGGCCATGAGCACAGGGTGTTGCGTCTGGCAGAAAAGGAAACCCACACAGGGCGCCCTCTCGTTGGGCCAAGCCCTGAGACAAACTCCCCATGCTTCTCATCGAGATATTTTATGAATTGCTCTAGACACTGTTCTTCCAATCTAATAGCAACTGGGCAAGAGTTGGGCGAGAAGAGGCTGAGACGGAGAGTGGAACCAGGATGACTTCCTTGATTCAGGCTGGGTGACTGGGTGGATGTTAATGCCACAAACACAGGAAAAAGAGGCTTAGGGAGAAATTGATGAGCTTTATTTTTGCCTTGTTTGGTTTGAGAGTCTGAAGGGCATCCAGTTGGACACCCAGAAGGTAGCTGGACATAGGAACCCGAGCTTAAGAAAGCTGAGCACGTGGAGACTCGGAAATGTTCAAGCGACACCTAGGAAGCCTGCTCCTTTTGGAAACTTTCCCAGCTCCACCTAGGAGAGAGCTTCAAGTGGCATTCTCAGGCATTGTTTTCTCAGGACCCTGAAGAAAAAGTCAGGCAGGTTAGACAAAGCTCACCCTGGCTGCCCTCACGCAACCCTCCTCCCCTACTAAGCGATCAAGCCAAGCAATGGAATTATTTCCCCTTGTAACTTCTTTAAAGTTTCCAATTTTTAACAATGAGAGCTGTTTCATTGGTTTATTCATTCATTCATTCATTCATTCATTCATTCAGTATTGTGTGCCAGTCACGGGAGCAAGACACACAGAATCTTAATCAGTGGTCTTAAAGCTGAGAGTCAAATGGGAGAGGAAGACAGACATTAAACTAATTATTTTTAATTGTTTTAAACTGGCTTCATCGTACATATTGTAAGAAAGACGTACAGGACACTGGGGGATGTAGCCCAGCCTGGTGTAGAGTGATGCCCTTGGCTGAAGTGGGGAGCCCGGGAACAGGACCAGGTGTGGTGCAGAGAGGACGTCAGCAGTCAGGGAAACAAAAATCCAAACCATGCAGAGCTCACTCTGCACCAGACACTACTGCAGGCACTCACACCGTCCTCACGATGGCCTTACCAATGAGGGATAGCCTCATCCTCATTTCACAGATGGAGGCACCAGTGGGGTTAAGATACTTTCCAAGGTCCCACAACCAACAGGAGATGGAGCCAGGATTTCAAACCCAGATAGACTGGGCAGAATCCCCCCCTGTACCCCTCTGTATAATGCAGGCTGTCTCTCGAGGACAGTTAGATGTGTTCTTTTAAAGATTCCGGTGGGACTTCTAAGTGACAATTTGATAAGCAGTTTCCTTATCATTTAGACCAGTTTAGACGGGAATTTCTGTTATTTGCTGGCAACAGACAGAAAGGTGAATGGGTGTCTGAAATTGTAAAATTCAGGGGGTAGTGGGCTGGGCTGGGCTGTTTGACCTGGGGGATACGTCCGGCAATGCATCTGGGAGGTCCCCTCTTTGCAGGAGTCTCCAGTCCTTATTTGCGTGGACTGTAGCCTCTTCTGGGAGACAGAGATATATAAGGGATGGTTCTTCTTTTAAAAACATAATGCAGAGGGCGTGCCTGCCTGCAGTGGGGGGACTGCCGCCCATTCACAGGACTCTGCCTTCATGTCCCACCCGTGCACACACGCATGCCTTAAGACCAGCTGAAATTACAATGACTTTGGTGTTATACGTGCAAGCTGAGTCTGAACAACAGAAGAGGCGAGCAGAGCAGAAACAGCTTGCAGAGCAACAGCTGCAGGATGCTCGCTCGGGCTGCTCGTCTTGGTGTCTCGGGCTCCACTTGTCTTGTTGCAAATACCATAACTCTACCTTGTTTAAGATCAACTGAGACTGATTAAAACCCTTTAAATGGCTCTTGTTGACAAGACTTGCTATAGAATATCTTAATGACTAAACAAAATTATGGTGCAATTTAACTTGATTGAAGACAAAACTAAAACCCGTGCAATTTCCAACGTATACGTGAAGATAGCAGCTTAAAAACATCTTTAAAGAATTCAGAGCCTGGAATCTGCTGGAGAGAAGCATGACAATGGGTGTGGGCGGCCCTGCTCGTGAATTTGCTTGCCCTTGCCATGGCTACCTGCATGGTGGCTTTTGTTTCTTTCATCTCCCACTTGGTCTGTCTGCTTTTCCCCGGTTGTCTAGATGGCTTGCAGGTGACCACCATGAAGACCCGATGCCATTTGCAAGTGGTGGTGTATTTCCAGATGTTCTCTGGACCTCACTCTGCACCAGACTTGTTAGACATGTTTGCCACTCTCCTGTTCAAATTCCTTTCCTGGCTCTACTCCAGAGCTTCTCCCTGATGTCACAACACAACCTATTGATAGGACAGAGCTGAGTTTACTGCTTCCTGCAGTAAGGGAGACACCACTTCCCAAAGTGTTGGCAGTGTCTCGGGGAGGGGAAGGTAAAGGTCAAAATTTAATGAGAATTAAAAGCTTGATTTAAGACAGGGTCTTCCAAAGTGGAGGCTTGATTAAGGATCCGGTAGGGATCACGTTGTAACAGTCCAGAACTGGTGAACACACCAAGATGTGAATTTTGAGGAAAGGGATTAAAATTTTTTAGAGAGTTAACTATTGATGTTTTTCACTGAGGAGGTGATAGGTCTTTGGCAAATTCTTAAAATGAACACCCAATCATTTACCTGGGCAAATGAATTCTGGAAAAAGAAAATTGTGCTAATGAAGACAGAGGAATAGTACAAAATCATGTTCACGTAGACAGTAAAGTGTAGTTTTGGTTCTCAGTGTCGAAGCTGAGGGTGGGGTTAGGTGGTTTCCCTTTTCACTCTCCATGGATAAAGTTTCGGATGTTTAACACACTCATAGGGTCCCATGTGACCTGCCCCCTGACTTTTCAGCCCATCATGTCTCAATTTCAGCTTGCTCTCTGCAATCAAACTCTGTTGATCTACTTTTAGTTCCTTAATCCTTCCTGCCTCAGGGCCTTTGCACATGCTGTATTCTCTGCCTAGAATGCCCTCTCTCCTTTCTAGTATTCAGCTAGTCAACTCCTGCTTATAGGTCTCTTGTGAACAATTTATGCAGAGATCTGAGAAAGCACTTGCTAGGCAGATGGAACAGCAAGTGCAAAGGCCCTGAGGCAGGAACACACCTGGAGAGAAATTAGTGTGACTGAGGCAAGGAGTTGGTGGGGGAAGGCGTACAGGAGATGGGGTCAGAGAGATAACAAACCTGTTGCCAGCACATCTGAACTTTTCTTAGAGAGGCTAGAAATCAGGAATTTAAAGTGATTATTTCTTAATTTTTAAAGGTGGTCCAGACATTTAGAAACATAATGAAATACTGCTCAGGCTAAAAACAGCCGTTCCCTACTAAAGGCGATTCTGTCAATGTCTGGTGATATGTGTGATTGCCACAACTGGGAAAGGGGTGCTCCTGGCACCTAGTGGATAGAGGCCAAGGGTGCTGCTGAAATCCTGCCCCACCATGAAACATGATCTGGTGCTAAATAGAACACACCGTGAATGGAATCTGCTGATGAGGTCAGCAATTCCGGGAAGGGACCAGATGGGCCAGAAGCCCCGGGATGGCCCTTTTCCCTCCACGCCTTCCCAGATGCTACCCATTTCCCTTTTGCTGCAGCGGAAGCGATTTTCCACCGCATGCCTGACACGCCTCCTCATTACCCGCAGCCCCTCGTTCCGTGTCTGTAACCAGCCTGGGCATAAAAGATGCCCTGTTCACAAGAGGCAGATGGAGGGGAGCCACTTGCACGGCCGTTGGATGGAATCGCAGCGCTTTCCTTATCTGCCTCCGTGGGCTGCACTCACTCTCCGGGCTGCTTGGCTTGTGCCTCATGGGTCTGCCCACTGCGCGGCCGGTCCCGGAACTCCGGCCAGGGGAGCACCGTGTCCTCGTCTAAACCGCATCCTTCTGCGGATACGTTCAAAGCAGCAGCAGGATCCACCCATTCACGTACAGCGCTCACAGCTGATTATATGATTCGCATTTCATTGGTCTTTTCCTCATTACGATGATTTGAAAGGTAAATAATTTTGGATAGACTTTGGTGGTTGTGCAAGAGTAGGTCTCAAGCGGCAGCGTTCGGTCCAGTGAACTAGAACAGAAGCCATAAACACAAAAGTCCGGCGTGTAACGGGCAGGTGTGAAGCGGGCCGTTCAGAGAGCGGTGGTGACAAGGGCAAACCGTGGGGGACGGGGGAGCTGGGAGCGGGTGCCTGGTCCTCGGGTGCGGCCGAAGCTGCAGAATAACGACTGGGCCCAGACTGGCAAGAATTTTTTGACATTTCAATAGAACTAGAAATCTGAATTTTTAAATAAATTTATCAGTTTTAATACACCATGCGGGATTTCTCTAAAACCGTTCGTATTACCTAGATACAGTTTGTGGGCTATCAGATGGTGATCTCTCTTTAGATTCGTGGGGACCACCTGCTTTTTGCATATGAGAGTAATTTGGTCCAGCAAGTTAAAAGTGAACCAGGTTAAGAAGGAAGGGGGTGGTGGATGTAAGGTCTTCCCCAATTCAGAAAGCGTGGTTTTCCTAACCTCGCCTGTATCACAATGGCCACTTGTGTGCGAGGCGTCCTACTAAGGCAAGGGCCTTGGCAGGGTTAACATGTATTTCTCACAGCACTTGGGAAATTTTGCTCCATTTTGCAGATGAGAAACCCAGGTCTTAGCGATCACATGACGACTAATGGCTTAACCAGGATTTGAGCCTGGGTCAGCGCGACTCTACATCCTGGGTGTTTATCCATTATCCTCTGCTGACCGTGGGTGTGGTTGGGAGGATTTGTTCTTCACAATGTGATGACTTTAGAGATAGCTGAGGATGACTGTTTCTGGACTTGAGAAAGGCATTTGGTAGTTTTTGATGATGTCCATGTAGCTGGAGTGGAACAAAGTCAGGTGGACGGTCCTAGACTCCTGTAGGGCTAAGAAACAGCAAAGACAAAGTCAGCCAATTCTGCATGTTCCTGGGTGGCTCTTACCATGGCTATGGGGAGGTGGTGCACGAATACCCCAGCTCCCTCACTGTTCTCAGGTGCCTCTTCTGCACCATCTCCCAGGGCTCCCTGGCAGGACTGAGCCCCAATTGCCCACGGGAGTAACTTGCTTGGTAACACTCTGTCCCGACTTCTTTCCCCTCCCTATCTCACCCCTGTCCCCACTCAAATCAACTGAACTCGTAGCTCGTCTCAGGGTCTGCTTCTAGGAGAATCCAAACTAAGACACGAGGATTTAGCTTTGGGTTTTGCTCAACTTTGATTGTATTTGCTTCTCTTTGAACTAAGCAAGTCATGTCGTCAAACTTTAGCCATCTGCATTTATGACACGATGTCTTATGTAATCGTCGGGCCAGACTGTAACAGGATGTAGCACTGGTTTTAACTCAGACTTGCTAGGAGAACAATTCCAAAATGAAAGGGGAAGGCAAGATACGAATCAAAAGGATTCGGTCAAAGAGAAGCTACTCGATTGCTGTGATTCCTGCCACGTTTCCTTTGGTTAAAATGCAATTGATTGTCTACAGCGCAGCATTTCCAGTGATAAGGGGCTCTTCTCTTTCATCTCCCTGCTTAATTTTCTTCCTAATGACTTTAAAGGAAGAACTCTTTGGCACTGGAAATTGCTTTAGATCGTAACAAAAAAAGATCCAGGACCTTTTTTATATTTCTTTTAATAGTCATTCAGGGACATAGTATAATTGAATCAAGACACTTCTAGGGGGTGAATTATAGGATAATAATTTAGACCTTTCCATTTAATGGGAGCTGGCCTGTGGCCTTGGGTCCACTAGATCTGAAGGGTGAATTACTGCGCCATAACTCACTGGCTTCCATTTAAAGAGACCCTGGCTAAACAGAATTAGCATCAACAGCCAAGTCAGGCTAAGGCAACCCAAGACCTAAGAGTAAGAGACGAGGGTGAGACAGAAATGAATTTGGAAAGTTGGCTTCTCACTTCAAAAAAGTCGGACATCAGAGAGTAGTGTCTGACCCTCAATAAAAAGGAAAGACCTCTCAGCCCAGCAGAGCAGAGTGCTGGGTGTTTTCTCACCAAAGTCCTTACACATGACACACATGCGCAGAAGTTTCAAGTGTGCTGTCCTTTCAGACCTGATAAAATAACTCAGTGGGCTTTAAACAAGCCTGGTACAGGTGAGGAGTTCAGCAGGGACCTGCATCCCAGGGGCAGAGTGGACAGTGACTACTGACGTCCCTCTTTCTTTCTTCCCCTGAAAGTGTTTTTCAGGCTGGTACCTGAAATTTTCACCATTGGCCATTCATTTATTTGCGTTAAGCATTGACATCCTTCTATTTCTTCTTTTAAAAAAAGGAGTTGACACTGGGCGTAAGTTAAATGTCGTGGCACTTAACTCATAGATGGGAGCTCAGATCTAAACGCCACAGCTGCGAAATCTTGTGAAATCTGCGAAATCTTAGAAAAGTCGCCTACCCTCTCTGGGTTGCAAGTTTCTTATCTATAAAATGGGGATTATGATAATAGCAACTTCCTCAGGCTGTCATGAAGATTAGATAAAAGAACAAATAGGAAACTAACAAAATGTTTGACATCGAGTCAGATTTCAGTAAAGAATAAACATTATTATTGAAAAATATCCTTTAGAAAGTGACGTGCATGTGAGAATCGCATCACTGTGTTCTTTCAGATTCTAGAATGTGAGTCTTGTCCCATGTTAAAAAAAAAAAGGATGATTAATTCAATGTGGTTCAGAGATACGTTTTTCTAATATGGCACAAGTGGATAGTTTGCTACCGCTGGAGTAAATCCAACTTTTGTAAATTTCTAGAATCCCGAAAACAACGTCCTCAACCGCAAAGGATCCCATCCAGCTAGGAGGTCAGGACCAGCTAATAGGCCAGGTCTCGTTTTCAATTCCTCTCAAACCTCTTGCCTGTCCTCTGCCGACCTTCTGCTCTCTGTCCCAAACTTTTACCTAAAGATAAAAAATAAAATGCTTATAATTCATTACAGTTCATTAAAATGAAAATAAAATTTATTTTGCATCAAAATGAAAAAAATGCGACTCATTTATTATTAGCATATAAATGGCATTTTTTAATGTCACTCTGCCTCAAAATCACTTACGTTTTCAGTGATCACAGCACACAAAATTAATTTTTGATAGCCTTTTGTGATTTGGCTGAAAATTCTTATTTCTTTTTTGTACTTTAAACAGCAAACTGTATCCACTGCTATTCATAGCAAATTTTAGATAATGAAGCAATTAAAAATACATGGATTTAAGATCTTATCTCATTTTTCCTTTGGCCTATTTCTGCTTCATTATTCATGAAGGGAAATGTTTAATTCAGAGTTAGTAATTGCAGATATATCTGGTATAAATTGCGCCTCATATTCTTTACCCATTTCAATTTATTTTAGCAAATAGATCTCTATTTGGAAAAAAAGTCATTGCGAGAGGGGAGAGAATGACAGAAATGCAGCAGTGTCTGTATGTGTGTGTGTGTATGGATTGGCATTTCCAAACGAGATCTCAAAAAATGCTAATAACTGCATTTCACCGAGAGCCAGGCAGGGTGCCGGACAGTTTTATGTAGCATTTCGCTCAATCCTCGGAGTAACTTTTGGAGAGAGATACAGTTCATGTGCCCATTTCTTAGATCTGGAGGCTGCAGCTCAGAGGGGTTACAAAACTGGCCTAAAGTTACATTGTTACTGAGGACTGAACTCTGATCCTTTTTTCTTTTGCCCAAAATTCCTTTCTAAGGAGGCCAGATGAGTCATGCTCACAAATGATAAATTCCCACTAAGCAGGTTTTGCTAACCAAATAAAGTGTGGTTTACTTCCCCAACCTGATTCCGGTATAGCATTAACATCACCTAAAGGTAGAAAACACCCATCT
>CAUYRT010049177.1:0-72035 GCA_963574885.1 Lepilemur ruficaudatus
AAGTGATATAAAGAAAGGCCATATAAAGTAGTTGGAGAGCGGAATTAGGGGTCTCAATAGTGGAAAGGAATTCCTCAAAAACTGATTCATGTGATTAACTGTACACCTCAGTAAATTCACTGAAAATCATTTAATTGTACACTTAAAATGGAGTGTTGGTTGTACGTAGATACAGTTGGAGTACTATGTATGTACTCTGGACTACTTTGACAGAGTAGGTTTTTGAGTGTAACAAGATAAGTCAACTTGAGTGGTAATATATTTTGGGAAATCAGCTCACTACAAATTGTGACTGTAAACATTGTACTGTAAATACTTTGTAGTTTTCCCCCAATTAAAAAAAAAAGGGAAAAAAATAAATAAATGCTCGAAGCTGGAAAAAAAAAGGCATAAACCTTTCAGGATAAAATTTTAGGAGGAGAGCTAATGCAGCTATATTTTGGAGGGTAGAAAGAGTTGGTCAAGTGGATGTAAATCTAGAAAGCTAAATCTAAACTAGTACAGAGGGAGCTCAAAACAACCTGATTTTAGGCTGCTTGTTATAGACTGAATCGCATCCCCTCAAACTCATACTCTAATGTCCTAACCACCTCCTCCCAAGCCCCCCATGACCTGTATCTCAGAACATGACTGTATTTGGAGACAGGGCCTTTGAAGAACAAATTAGTTAAAATGAGGTCATTAGGGTGGGCCTTCATCCAATGTGACTGGTGTCCTTATAAGAAGAGGCGATTAAGACACAGATTCCTATAAAGAAAAGACCACATGAAGACACAGGGAGAAGGCAGCCATCAGCGTGCCAAGGAAGCCAAAGTTCACGCTGCCTACTTCTTTCAGAACTTTCATTCTTCATAACTGCATAATGTTACCATGCCACTGATTCATACCAGGTTTAAATTAATTCTACAGGGAAGGATACAGAATTATTGGTGTTCATCTAAGATCTTTATTCTCTAACATACTTGGTCGTATTGAAATATTTCAGTATACACAAATACTGCAATGTTAATACCCAAGAGAAAAGCCATTATCATGTGTATGTTGGTCATCATGATCGGTGTGGTACAATTTTTAAAAATAAACTATCATGCCCTTCAAAAAAAGAAAAAAAAAAACCCACAAAAACAAGCCAAGGAGAGAGGCCTCAGAAGAAACCAATCCTACCGACATTTTGATCTTGGACTCTAACCTCCAGAATTGTAAGCAAGCAAATTTCTGCTGTTTTTGTCACCTAGTCTGTGATACTTTATCATGGTAGCCGTAGCAAACTAATACCCTGCCAATCTTTTAAAAAGAGTCGATGGAAATGGCTACCTCAGGAAGTGAAAGGAGAGTGGTGTGTGGGACCAGATGATTGCTCAAGATCTGTCTGAGAATTAGCTGAAATCCCCACAGCCCTCCTTTCCCCCCAGAGATGATTGGTGGTTCATTTTCTTAAGAGGATGTTAGAGAGAGGGTCTCTAGACAGGAGCTGCAGTATGGGAGAGAGCAGTGTTCAAGACAAAAACAAAACGAAACATTTTCAGGATGCTGAGAAATCGTTCCCAGCCTTCTTTCCTCACTCAGACTCCAGAATATTGAAGCATGGGTTTCAGGATATTGAAATCTTCAGGAGAGATTTGAAGAGTCCTCTCTAGTGAATTTGCCCAGCCCAAGGCAAGACACGAGGGGTTCCCTTGATGAAACAGCCTGGTCAGGTCGCCCACAGTGAAGCCCACGTGTAGTCGGCACCCTTACTCCCACCCCTTGTGCTGACTTCCCATTGGTGTTTCAGTGCCTTGTTCTGGAATATGAGCAGATGTGGTAGACTGTGGCACTGCTCACGAGTACCTGTGCCCCTTCCTGAAGGAGTAGAATGCCCTCTGAGGGTCACTCAGGCATGGCCATGTGACGTGCTCCAGCTAATGTAGATGTGAAGGGAAGTGATGTGTGTCACTTCAGGAAAGAAGCTTTCAGAGCCAGTGTGCACTCTGTCTTCCCCGCCTTTTAGAGCAAACAGACAGAAGATGGTTTGGAACCTCCTGCAACCTGGGGCCTTCAGTGACAATGTGGAGGAACATTCCCTTCCCGATCCAGGAAGGACACGTGCCATGAGCAAAAAATGAACATGGTTATTTATGCTATTGAAAGTTCTAGTCTGTTTGTCATCACAGCATGATCAAATTATCCTGATGGTGACAACTCGGGATGACCAGACATCGGAGGAAATTCTCAAGTATGAAAACTAGATACTTAGACAAACAGGAAAACAATCTGGAGGAAATGAAACTACACAGGAAGAAGAAAACTTAAAAAACAGGAAGCTGTCATAAATATATTCAGAGATATGAGAATCAAAAAATAACAGGATGCTATTTTTTAGAAAGAAAAAAGGAATATTTAGAGGAAAAATAGCTTTTGAAAATTAAAAATAGTATAGAAGAAGTGAAAATTTCAGTGGAAGGATTGGAAGATAATTTTGAAGAGAGCTACCAAAAACTTGGATAGAAAGAAAAAGGTTTAGAAAATAAGAAAAAAAAATGAGAGAACCAGAACAAAAAGTCAGCACCCTGTTAATAAGAATTCCAGAAAGACGGAACAGAAATAGTGAAAGAGGAAAATCAAGACTAAAAATATCCGGAATATTTTCCTGAACTGAAGGACTTGAATTTCAAAATTGGAAGAGGATACCAAGTATCCAAAACAGAGATGAAAATAGGCCTTCACCATGATGCAGCATTGTGAAATTTTAGAGTTCAGGGAACAACATGACATTAAACAGCCCCGACCCCAAAAAAAACCCCAGTAGGTCACATAAAAGAGATCAAGAATTAGAAGGGAATAAAGTTTCAGAAAGAAATAGAGCAAAGCAGAATATGAGAAAGCAAAATAAAATGGGAGGAGGATAGAAACTTGACCTTCCTCATATTTTGTTTAGGGACAACCCAGTCTTCAAATCTGGGCTCTTTTTCAGCTGAGAGAGAAGGAGTCTCACTTCATTCGCTATTGCAGAAAGCCAAGTTCCGGGCAGCCACTTCACCCAAATATCTGACAGAATAAAAAGAACAGGCTCCTCCCCTATCTCCAGGGCTCCTTTTCTTGTTGATGCTTTGTTTGGTTTTATTTTTGTTCCTGGAACCTCTTATGCCAAGAAACCAAGCTACTCTGCAATGGAATTTACCCAGAGCATTTTTATTTTATTTAATTTATTTATTTATTTATTTATTTCTGATACAGGGTCTCACTGTGTCACCAGACTAGAGTGCAGTGGCGTCATCATAGCTCACTGCAACCTCAAACTTCTGGGCTTAAGCTATCTTCCTGCCTCAGCCTCTCCAGTAGCTGGGACTACAGGTACATGCCATCATGCCTGGCTAATTAAAAAAAAATATTTTAGAGACACAGGGTCTCATTATATTGCTCAGGCTGGTCTTAAACTCCTGGGCTCCAGTGATGCTCCCAACTCAGACTCCCAAAGTGCTGGGATTACAGGTGTGAGCTACCATGCCAGACCCTACCCAGAACATTTTTAAAGTTGTGATTCATTTTATATAATCTTAACTATCCATAGTAGGAAAAAAAAAAAAACAGGCTAACATGGATTAATACAATCTTCTAATTTAAAGAGATGCTTTTATGCTTTTTTTTTTCCTGGTTAGGTATACACTATTCAGATATTTTTAGACAAATAAATATTAAAGATCATCTGATTCAAACATTGCATTGTATGAATTTGGGGACTGAGCCTCAGAGAGGCCTTACAGTTTTTTAGTACAAAAAGAAAACTCTCCAAACTCAGTGTGTTCTAGCGTTTGAGAAGAAAGTTTATTCAGTTGTTGTTTAATGAAATCGTTTGTAGATGTTATTTATATGCAGTTGATTGACAGTGCTGTTCAGTTAAACTATGTCCTTACTAATTTTCCACATGCTGGAGCTGTCCATTTCTGATACATGGTGTTGAAGTTTCCTTCTATAATAGTGAGTTTATCCATTTTCCCTTGTAGTTCTATCAATTTCTTTTCCCTGGTGCCTTGACGCTCAGTTTTTAGGTACATATATATTAAGAAGTATATGCTGTGGAATGGAATCCTTTATTACTATGTAATGCATCTCTTTATCACTAATAATTTTCCTTGCTTTGAAATTTATTTTGTACAAAATTAATACAGCTAATCCAATTTTCTTTCTAAATAAATAAATAAATAAATAAAAACAAAGTGAAAATCCAAAATTAGATAGAGACTGCTCAGTACCAGACAGACTCTTTTAGAAATGTGTACAGATAGGTATCTGCAAAAGAATCAATAGGAAAGGCCAGTGTCTCAGCAGATAATATTCCATGACTTATGTTAATGATGTGGTATCTCGTATAGGTAAGTCAAAGCAGCAGTGATTTAATTTGTGAATCTGTGTGTGTTTCAGTTTGAGATTATGTCTTGGATGAGATATGACAGTCATTCTCAAATGTCTGCAGTGCTATCATGTGAAAGAGAGTGCTTGCAATAGGTCACTTTCCTGCTCATAAACCTTTCATGAGCAGAGTTTGTAGGAAAAAGTACCTAAGATGTTTTCCTATCCTGATATTGACCAGTGTTAAGTCAAATCCATGTTTTAGATGTCAATAATCCACTGTGAGATGATGGATATGTTAATTTGCTTGACTGTAGTAATCATTTCATTATGTATCAAAATTGCATTATGTATTTCATTATGTATCAAAATATCATGTTGAATATATAAAGATTGAAGTTAAAAAGATAAACTTAAAAAATTAAGTTTAATTTAAAAAAAAAAAACTGAAGGAAAAGCCAAGTCCACAGAATACATGCCTGGCTGTGGCACTTCTCAGGGGACAAATGGACAAAAGCAACACAGTTGAGAAGAACATGCGCTTACAATGAGCTCTGAGCACGTAAGCAAACAGAGACTGGGAAAGGGGGTGCTCAACATCTCTAATCATCAGGGAAATGCAAATCAAAACCACAATGAGGTATCACTTATCTCCAGTGAGAACCGCCTTTATCAAAAAGTCCCAAAACAATGTTGGCATGGATGTGGAGAGATAGGAACACTCCTACATTGCTGATGGGACTGCAACCTAGTGCAACCTCTGTGGAAAGCAACATGGAGATACCTCAAAGAGCTACCAGTAGATCTACCATTTAATCCAGCATTCCCATTACTGGGCATCTACCCAAAATAACAAAAGACACTCTATAAAACAGACGCCTGCACTCGAATGTTTATAGCAGCACAATTCACAATTGCAAAGATGTGGAAACAACCCAAGTGCCCATCAATATGTGAGTGGATTAATAAAATGTGGTATATGTACACCATGGAGTTCTACTCAGCCAGAGAAATCAAGGTGATCTAGCACCTCTTGTATTGTCCCGGATAGAACTGGAGCCCATTCTACTAAATGAAGTATCCCAAGAATAGAAAAACAACCACCATATGTACTCACCATCAAATTGATATTAACTGATTTAACTGACCAACACTTAAGTGCACATATAGCAGTAACATTCATCAGGTGTCAGGCAGGTGGGAGATGAGAGGAGGGGATGGGTATATTCACACCTAATGGGTGCAGGGCACACTGTCTGGGGGATGGACATGCTTCAAGCTATGACTCAGGTGGGGCAAAGGCAATATATGTAACCTAAACACATGTATCCCTGTAACATTCTGTAATAAAAAAAAAAAAGTTGTATCCTGGTGCTGCCATTATCATAGGGGCCAACCTAAAATTCCATCCTTACTAAATACTGATGAACCACTCCCTATTCCCTGAGGGCTTAACGAGTATCCTGAATGCTTCAGGAAGGCCAGGCAGAGGTCCAGACCAGAAGCACCGTTCCTTCCTGTCATCCTTCACGATCTAACCACCTGATGAGGGAGCCACTAAGAGGAGGTATCCCTTAAAGTAATAAAAATGCAGACCCTGGGGAAACCAAGTTCTTCTCATAAAATTTCCTTTTCTCTATATTCTAATGAGTATGCATATGTTTTTAAGTAGGGCAAAACTATCATATATCAAGGTAATTGGACTTCTTTGTTGGTTTATTTGCTTACTTGTTTGCTTAAAGTTTCTCTTGCAATATAGATGAGAGTTGCCTTAAGAGGGTCATGTAAAGTAGCCCAGCCTAAAGGGAATTCATTCAAATCAGGAAAAAATTAGGATGTGGCCTAAGAAAGTTTTACTATATTTATACATCTATTTCTATCCTTACATATCCATAGTGGTAAGGACTGGTAGCCAATTATTTCTGAAGCCTATAGAAAAACAATGCAATATAACTCTACTTTCCCAAACTTCAGCCCTAGGGAAAATTTAAGTTGTTAACATATCCTTAGATCACCTCTACTTCTTAATTTTTTTTTAATCAACTTGCTTTATTTTTAAATTTTATTTTAAAAAGCAACTTTACATAGCCACTGAAAATCAAAAGCAGTATCACTTGTCAGACAGAAAATAACTGAACATAAATTCAATAGAAACAAAGCTTTATTATTAAATCTAGCAGAATTTAATGAGGCTCGCTATCTCTTTGCTGTACAAAGATTAGCAAATATAAAAGTATAAAGTATAACAGTGAATTAAGACCATCTCCTTGTTGGAGTCTCAAAGGGAATTGAAAAAGGAATTCCTTTTTCAGCAAGGAACTCTCTAAATCCATTGAAGATTACCCATAGTAGGACCCCTGATACTTTGGGAAATGTTAATGCAGCAGAAAGGAGATACAAAGAAACTGGATATTCACCCCAGCTCCACTGTTACCAAGACACAGTTCTACCTTATACAGGTCCTTCCTCTCTCTCTGAACCTCAATTTCCCCACGTGTAAAATAAAGTATGTAGTGTTATTAGACTATTTCCCATTAAGCACAATTAAAATCCTACCGTATTCATGTTTTAGCTCTCCAAGGTAGACAAAATCAGTTGAAATGCAAGTCCAAGAAAAAATTTAGTTCCCATATGGATTGAACATTAATATCAGTAAGAATACAAAATATAGTGCCGTCTTTATATTAATTGCTCCATCCTAGCCCTTCCGTGGGCAGTAGGACCCCCTGGCTTTAAAAAGAACAATCTCCAGAGTAGATACAAGATGGCAGTGAGGATCTCTGTGCTGTCTAATCACTTCTGCTCAGGAATAAGCTTGACCCTGCTAGAAAAACAGACCTATCTTGCAGACATTAGGCTAAACTGCAAGGGGAAAAAAATTCTCAATTTACACTTTACCAACAATAATTCAATTCAGGTATAAAATCCCAGAGGCAGCTCCCAAGGAAATGCATTCATTAGACTTTAGACTCCAATGATACAAAATAACAGATGATGTTCATTTATTCCTGTGTCACAAGAGCCCAGATTTTAATTAAAAATGGTGTGTTCAATAGGTTTAGCAAACAGTTTCGCCCTGACCACAAATGTCAGCACAAGTCGGTGGCTCCCAAATCAGTCCTAAGACTTCTCTAAGGCACAGTTATTCAAGGGAAGGTTTGCCACAGAGACAAGGCGGTCATCGATATGTTGGTAACACATACTCCCTCCCCACGGTGGGTCCAGTCTCATGTCCTTCTCAAGGTAAGGGCAGACTGGGGACAGAGTACAAAGTACAGCTATATTTATGCAGGTGAAGGGAAGAATCCACAGCTTTGTTTTCTTTGAGGTTGCGGCTTTATGTTTTATCGAGCCTTTGGGGAACTGAAATGGAGAAATGATGAGTCCTGTCTATAAAAGCAGATGAAACAGCCACTTAGTCTTTGATACAAATCAAAAAAGTAAAGCACAAGATAGCTCCAGCGTCCTCAAAGAGAAGTAGGAAATAAACTTTTGCCCGCTTAACACAGGACAGGTCAACCCCAAACAAAATAAGATTTCTCTTTATATTCCATCAAAACTCTTTCAGTGGCACCTGCCCACAGCCTTCTGTGAATAGGTACAGAGAAACTAGCAGCCCCGAGAGATAAGTGAGGAAATTTTTTGGAATTTTAAACATGATAAAGGAAGAAATTCTAGCAGACATGTGTTTTTAGCCACCTATGCTTCCTTTCCTTTTGAGAACTACATCACTCCCCTCCCCGATTCATAAAGTTCTGACAGTGTCAGAGCACCTCTCACATCCCACTCACAACCACTAAAGCTTTCCTCACTGGTCAAAGAAATGTACATGTGACTTCCTGGGCCAACCAATCATATTTCTTCTCCTCTTCCAATGACAGTGATTGGTTCAAGACCTGGACAGCAGAGCCAATAGAGTTCTGCCATGAGAGTTTAATACACAAATATTTGAAGAAAAGTTGTCTGTATCAGTCAACTTAGGCTCAGTTATGCTATTATAATAAACTCTCATATCCCAATGGCTTTCAATAATCCAGGTTTTAAGGTTTCTTTCTTGATCCAAATCTGGTATCAATGAAGTGAAAAACTATAATTCTCCCACAGAAAGAGGTACCACAAGTCATATGGCCAAACTTGATATAAATGGGTCAGGAAATGTATAATCTTCTCACAGTTAATATTTTCAACTAGTATTACATGCATTCTATTAAAGTCTGACGGGAATGATGTGCTATGAGAATGTAAATACAGAACTTCTGACAGCCATGTTACCCACCAGGAGAGAAACTAAAAAATACAGCTTCAATGGCGCAGTCAATCACAAAACGTACACCACACATCCCCAGGGAAGACATGTAATCTGGGTATAGGCAGACAGGTTGAGCCAACCCCTGTTAACAGAGACTGAACTGATGGGCACATAACTGGGGAAAAGATGGAGGAGGGAGAGACAGCTATGTCCCGGAGATCTTGAATCCCAGTTCCTGCCCCAAAGCTTGTTTCATTGTCTACTAAGTTTAATACACATACACGGATCCTAGGAGATATCTCAGTATCTTCTTCACACTACATATTAATAAATTCTCTTGCTCTCTTTCCCTGTTTTGTTTTCTAAGCTAGTTCAATTGAGAGCATTCTGAGTAATGCTTAGGAAAGTTAATTTTCCTATTAATACATTTATAAATGCCTCCATAGTATATTAAGTACCATAAAGCTCAACATTGCTAAATGTCTTCCTTTTCCCAGGACCAATTTTCTGATTTTGGAAAGAGGCCCTGAAGATGGAGGAAGGTCTGAAAATAGGTGAACAGCCTCGTGAGGTTACTCATTTCCAGCAGGTGGGCTCCTGTGGCTCCCACTCTGGCATGTCCTCCTGACTACAGGACTGCATTTCCCAGACTCCCTTGAAGAGACTTATGCAGGTGACCTGGAGGCTACGAGGCAGACACGCACCTCCAGGAGACTTGGAAGTTTACCATGAGCAGTATAAGGAAGTTGCAGGCCGCAAGCAAACAGAGAGATTGGAGCTTCTGCCAAGTACTATGTGGAAGGTGCAGGGCTGTCCTGGGGGCAGCTCAGGAGAAGGTCCCAAACATCACTTATATCAAGTGACAGGAAGTCTAGGAGTAAGGTCCCAGTTAGAATAGTCCATGCTATGGTTGGGCATTTCTTTTAGCCACAAGTTCTTGGTTATATAGATCTCAGCTTGATTTCTGGTCCTTCTGGAAATTAAGCTACTCAATTCTCTGTGACAATGTTCTTTCTGCTCAATCAGCATAAGTAGATCTTACGATCTGCAAGAACCCTGACCTTCCTAATTACTTTTCACAAAATAACCCAGCCTTGCTACCCAGAGTTCATCTGTGAAGTATTGGTATCTGCCCTGAATTAATAGCATTTCTGGAGGCAGGAAAAGTCAGAGTCTGGGGAACCGCACCAACCCCCTGTGATTCCCGTCAAGTAACAAAGAACTATGTTAATGAGGTGTCAGAGTTCAGGTCCCTGACACTGGTTAAATGTCATCAAGAAACAGATTCATAGGATGTATTATTTCTATTGTTTTCCTCATAGAAAGGTTTATTATTTTTTCCTAATTATAGAGAATGCTTTCAGGTTTATTTATTTTTTGAAGGAATGATTTTGAAATCAACATCAGCGAGCAAATAAACAGATGGGAGATTTATCCTACGAGGGGCAAAGCATTAAATGACATCTGAGTTAACGTGGATGGATGGGGAATGGCAGCATTTCTCGATTCAGAGCTCGGAGGCATCCATCGCACTTCCCAGGGAAGGCAGGCGAATGCATATTTATGTCTGCTTTGAGCATTCTAGATTATTTAAATTTGTCTAATTTGGGGCCTCCTTTTACCTCCAAACATATGCTATTTATTTCAGGACCCTGACAGCAGCCCTTTGTTTAAGAATTAATGCCTAAATACCAGTCTTTACATGGGTTCAAATTAAACATGGGCACTTATCTACTTAATTTAGTTTTATGCTTCAATGAATTTCAAACACATTCTCCGTTGTTTTCTTATTACATCATTGCAGCAGTGTTTTTTTTTAAGCTTAATTGTTTTAACGTTAGATACTTGATCAATTCCCATGACTTTTATTTAACCGAGAAGGCCTGAGGAGGGGGCACGGATCGAGGACTCGAGTTGGCTGCTCAGCTACTGGAAAGTAAATATTGAAACTTTAGGGTAAATGATGACTGTCTAGGATTCCTAGGCCCTCTCGTTTCCTATTATAAGGGTTTATATGCACAGTAAGGCCACCCTCTCCTCTTCTCTTGGTTCACAATGTCACACGAGGAATTCTAAGAGGTGACCAGCTGGACAGAAGAGCCAGCTCTGTCACAGATTAGAATCTTCCATCTAGAGGAGGGGGACAGTCATCTCACTAAGGTCACATCCCAGGCAGGTGGCAGGTTCTTGTGTCCCTGTGTGATGACTGTCCAGGACAGACACTCACTTTCCCCGTCCCCTCATCCCAGATGTCTGTACTTTCTTTTCCTTCTAGAGTCACTACCGCCACCTCTGAACTTCTTACACTCACTTTTCTTCACAAATTTTGCAAAAAGGTATGAAGATGCTAAGGACCTCCTCTGTCATGGAACTGGGTAGTACTAACAAAACTTTGCTCCAGCTTTGGGCCTGATTTGTCCTACCAGGCCAGAAATTTTCATCTGCTGTACATAGGTTATAGGCAAATATTGCACCATTTTATATAAAAGACTTGAGCATCATCCATGGATTTTGATATTCGCGACGGGTCCTGGAACCAACCCCCATGGACACTAAGGGACAGCTATACTCATTAAATATCCAAGGGGAAAATAACATCATAGTAAAGAAACTTGGCAAACACCACCTTGAGCGATTAGCGTGAACGTCATTACTGACGGGTCAAATAGAAATCACACACCATTAGATAAGGAGCAAGAAGAATGGGAAAGCGTTTTTGTGATATTTCTGGCAAACATGCACAATCTGAATTTTTTCATGAAAAAAAATCAGATAAACTTGGGGGACTTTCTCCAAAATTACTCTCTCACACTCTCTAAGAAGTTTCAAGGAAAAACTAAGAACTGTTGCAGATTGAAGGAGACTAAAAGAATATGACAACTACAGGCAGCATGTGGACCTTACTGGGTCCTTTGGCTACAGGAAACATTATTGGGATATTTGGCCAAACATGAATGTTTAATCTGTGGATTCGAATGTTAGTGATATAGCCATGTTGATTTCCTGATTTTGATGGTTATTCTGTAAGCAAGGAGAATGTACAAGGAGAATTTGGGTCAAAATATTTAGCATGTTCTATGGAGCCTCACATGCGGAGCTTATGCTCAGATGGTTCCAAAGAAAAGTGTTTGTAGTTTTCTTTCCATTTTTGTCTTAGGTGTAAAAAAAACAAAAGATTCACAAATCCTATCACTCTTTGTAGAAACAAATCACAGGGAACTCGAGAGGAAACAATGTTTAGGCTGCAAATTGTGACATGTGGGTGTTTAAGAACAGGGTCGTTGTGATAAATACGTATGGGGGGAAAACAAGTCAACAAGAAATAGGTTGTGGAAGAAGTCTCCTCACAAAGCAGCAACGGGAAACTGTATGAAGCCTGGGTGAAGGGCGGAAATGTTCATTAGACCTGGTGTCTTCCATCCGGGTGTGTTCTAAAGTGAGGAAGGGAAAGGGTCATCCGACTTCCTTGGATTTGTTTAAACAAGACAATTGGCACCTTGAAAGGTGCCAATAGCAACCTGTGGAAAATGCCAGAACTCAGAACTGGTTATCTTAATATATGACTTGTTTTAACCACAAACATCTTAGGCTAATGCTAAAAGATACCAAGACAATTGATCAGTTCACTGCAAAGAGTACAGTAGGAGACATGTAAAAACAACGGTGAAATAGACAGCTAACTGACATTTTTACAACTAACATGTTGTTCTTCCTCGTAGGGTTTAGCTACAGAGAACTCATTCATGATGCTGAGAGCTGTTATTTCTCTCTGTGCCCAACTTCCTATGGTCAGGCCATCCCCATAAAATTTGAGAAGGAGCAAGATGAGGTTATTTTCCTACCCCTCCGTCACGAACACTCGAACTCTGGGAATGCTTTTCCCCTGATAAATAACAGTGAAGGATAAACACAACTCACATTTATCAAAAGCCTACTCCAGGCCAGACACATTCTATAATTCATCTTTTTTAGCAGTTTCAACAGTGATAAAAAGTAGGTATTATCCTCTTCCTTGTTAAAATGAGGGACCAAAGTCTCAGAGAGGTTCAGTGACTTGTCTAGAGACACACAGAGTTGAATGGGAGAAGAGATTTATGGTCGGTCTCACTCACAATCGCATTTAATTCTCACATATAAACATACAACCTAGCCATCCCCATCCCCATATTACAGAAAACTAGTTTACATCTGTGCATCATTTAGAGCCCTGTGTACTTTTCACCTATTTAAAATTTTTCCCCTCTACTCATCTGAGATTTCTAGTTACCACCATCACATGACTAATAGTAATAGTAGCCATAGGAATATTTGAGAAGTAATATATACTTTGCAAATCCTTGTATGCACTCTTAATTTCCATCTTCCCAACAGCCAAGGAGAAATACATTTTTCTCCCAATTTTATAGATGTGGACACTGAAAGTTCAGAGTATTTGAGGGAAGAGCTTAAATCAAACAGTAACAATCAAGACTGGAATCCGGACCAAAAGTAATCAATGACATTATATAGGAAAATAATAGTTTAACTTATTATTATTGAAGTAAGTCTTACAGAGCAGGTCCATTGGAGTCGGTGAAAGCCCAGGAGGAAAACCAAAGGTGCGTGAGAATGCTGGGGAGTCAGACATCAACATTGACGGGCCCGTGTTTTTGGATTTAAATGCTTAGTTAGACCTCAGCTGGCAGAGAGATGATGTACCAGAGATGCAGAGACAGCCAGAAGATCAGCTGCCAATGAATACGCCCAGCAGATACTTGGCTTTGGGCTTTCTAACTGCCGTGGGCTTCTAGGATTCTGCCAACCCCTTAGTTCTGACTCTGGGCTTGCAAAGCAATGAGCCTGCTTGCAGAGGACCATAAAGAAAGCAAGCCACTTCTGGGCCTCCTCTCGTGGACTCCTCCTTCCTCGCTAGCCCCCGTTGGCGCGCACCAGAAAACACGCTACATGGCATCCTGCTGCTTGGACGACAGCAGCGCTGCGTGCACACATCCCAGGCACACGCCCCATGGCTGGCACGTGCAGCCCAGGGCCATCTGCTACGATGGCTTCCAGCCTGCTGAGAAGATGGGGAGCCACTTGCCTCGAGGCGAAGCAGCCAAAAACAAGCTTGTAGAGTTTTTGTCAAACTAAACCTCATAACTTGTCTCCCGCGTCTTGCTGAGCAGAAAGGAACGAGTTGTACTTTGTGACATCGGTCTTAGGAATTTCAGAGCCCTCGGCACTTTGCTGAGAGAGGCTTAGGTTTGTACTCTAATGAACCTGCTTAACTTCTGGCTGCTAGTGAGTTCACAGTGGGCCGTATAAGCTCCGTGGATACAGGGACGCCATCTTTCCTCTCCACCAGGTGCCTAGAGTAGTGTCCAGCAGGAGCTACTTAATAAACACGCAACAAGAAATACCAGATGAGCACTTGATACAGTAGAAGGTCATGTCACTCTGAATGGTCAATACTTAGCCTGTTCTACACTAAAACCTTAACTTCAAAAGAGAGTAAGTAAGAATTGGTAGTAATGTAACATTTCTTTTAACTCATCACTTTTTCCTTCTAACTTTAGAGAACGCACAGTCTACTTATGTAGCTATTCTGATGGGAATAGAGGAGATGACCAGGCATCCAGATGATTTTCTGTATTTGGAGAATTGTAAAACAGTGGGTGGTCGGAGGCTGTAGGTAGGACAGGGGAGGGGTGGGCCAGGGTGGGACAAAGGCATAAGAATTACAGTAGCTAGTCATGCCCTGAACAGGACATTGAATGTCAAAAAATCAACACAAATGCCCATCGACAGCAAAGATATTTTCAAGGTAATTGCAGCAGGGAGTTAAAAAATCTTGTGATGACTCAGCCGTGAGTGTCCAGTGGTGGATAAAGAGCCAGGTGGTGGAGAAGATGCCAATAACAGCATTTTAAATGAGTGAATAAACAGTCTGCTCACTTAGAGAGATCATATGCTGCTTGTTTTCCTAGTGTATCTTGGTTCTTGCCTATTTTGTAAACCTTCCTTTCCCTTTGATTCTAGAAGCCTTTCTAAGAGATCCACTCTGGGAGTTACTCAATCAAAGGTGGTTTCATTGATTTTCAGATAGAAAATATTTTTGTAGGGGAAAAAGTACCAACAGGTAATTAGATTTGCCTGGTTTCCTACGGGGCACTATGAGCTTTGGTAGGAAGCAAAGGAAAACTATAATATCTGGTGTTGAAAAAGTTTCACCCAGCAGCCTGGTAATGTAAGAAGGTATCAAGTGTGATATGTGGTAATTTCTATACTTGTATGTGAATTCTGATGACTTTAACATACTGCCCAAATACATCATTCATTTTTCTTCAACTATTAACTGAGCACCTACTATGTGCTTGGCGCTACCCTAGATGCTGAAGAAGTAACAATAAGAGGTCCAGCTATCTTTTGTAACATCAATCTTTTAGAACACCTGACTTAAAGCTTTCAGAACTCTAATTTGCCATAATTTCCTGATCCTTAATAATAATGTTACCTTCATTATACTCTTAAAGTATCAAAAGAATAATAGGGAAATCGGTTAACTTCATTTTGTTAATGCAAATATTGAGAATAGCAACATCACATGTTGTTTGATACATGTCAGACCTTCCTGTGATGACTCTATGAGGTAATCACTATTAGCTCCACTGTACAGATGAGGAAACTGAGGCACAGGGAAGACGAGTGGCCCATGGTTACAGAACCAGTCAGAAGCAGAGGACTCTGGACTTTCTGGTATCTGCCATGGTGAGAAGGTATCCCACGAGGAAGGCGGAGTCCTGAAAGTCCACACAGATTTGTGACGTGAGGCTCTCCTCAGGTCACGCCAACCATAAAGACAGAAGACTCGGGGCCATCGTTAATCAGGGGCCCCGATCACCCCCAAGGCCACTGGGAGGCTCTGGGAGAAAGCTGCGTGGTGGAGACAAAGTCTGCTCCTGAACAGAGGGGGAGGAATTCTCCACCTAATTTCAAGACCAGTCCTTCCCCCGCTGAGCTGGGCAGGGCTGCCAAGCCCTACCTGGACGCGCCCACCTGAGCTTAGGGGGAGGAGGGGTAGGGAAGGAGGAGTTGAGGCAACTCTGAAAAGCGTCAAACCAGACCTAAGTCATCAGCATGCAGGACGCTCTTTCGTTTTATCCTCCTGGTAATCCCACGAGGTGGGTGTTACCATCTTTATTTGAAACATGAAGAAATTGAGGTTCAGAGCATGTAAGTTCAACCCTGCTGGTAAACAAAACAGCCAAAAAGCAAAACCTCAGATCTATGCGACCAAATCCAGTGCCCTACAAGAGTAGGCGGGAAAACAGGCACCTAAATACTCTAGACTTCAACCATCAGTGAAAAATCAAAACCGATATTGAGCCTATGGCTTGAGGGTATTCTCCCAGGACTGTTTATTTTTAACTCTGCGGTCCTATTAAACGGCCTCCATCTGTATTCGGAGAGAAGCAGAGAAAAACAGTTGGCGTTAAATGTCAGGGATAGGAGTTATGGCGTTAAGGGACACAGGACTCTGATTCTGGAGTTTCTCAGGGAACCCGCCCCCTCGCCAGCCAGGTTCCCAGGATTTCAAACTGTCATCGTCCACAAAACCGGAGCAGAAGCCAAACGCAGGCACCGAATCACAAACGGCAAAGCTCGAAACACCGGAGTGCAGCTCCCTCAACCTGCACCCAGCCCAGCAGTGTGAAAGGGAGTCAGAGGCTCCTAAACGCAAGGACAAAGAGAAAGTCCCTGTAACAAAGACTACAACCCTCTCCGGCTTTAGACCAGGATTCTCTACTTTCAGGCTATAGTGTAGGGATTATAAATACAGTTAGGGACTCTGCCGTCAGACGAACCAGGGTGCAAGTCGTGATGCTGATTTGTGACCTTGAGCAAGTTATTTCACCTTGTGTACGCATCCATTTCTTCATTAGCAGGCTGTGAACAGTAATAGTGTCTGCCCAATAGAGTTACGGTGCACAGGAGCCAGAGTTATCACGCGTACAAACACTGAGCACACAACCTGACCCAAGGATGCGCCCGGTAAGTGTTAGCAGCTTATTATGATGCTTATGAAGGTACATTATAAACTGTAAAGTGCCATTTGGATGATATTTATTGCTAAAGCCCGATATTGCTAACAAGGTAACGCACCATCCTGTATATAAATCTATTCTTCCTTACACGTCCTAATAGCGTTTAGGCAGTAACAAAATAATCTATAAAGCTATCTTCTTCCTCATCTTTTTTAATACAAGCAATGCAAACTGCACACATAATCATTTCTAATATTCCCACACATCTCAGCCCGGACCTAGACAGTAAATGCGTCCTCACACAAAGCTGCAGATTAGTCAGCATGACAAATGGCCTTCTCCGACAATGGCATTTATTCAAAACAAAATTGTAAGATGTGTCGTAATAAAAATGTATTATCTGGTCTCTGTCCCAGAGTTCCTGGCAGAGAGCTCCCGAAACCCTTGGACTTTCCTGAGTGGTGGGAGCATCTTCTGTTATCTACGATGAGCCCCTGCAGATCATACCTGACTCTATGCTAATGAAGTCGCTCGGGGCAAGGCCGCTGGACAGCTTCAGGATGGTGGCTGGTCGCCAGAAAGTCCCACACGTGTGTGGGAAGTGGAAGCTCGCAGCCCTCCCGCTCCAGTCTCCGGGGCAGGGGACGAACTGGAGGATGAGTTCAGTCGCGTGGCCAGCGGCTTCGTGAACCATGGCTATGTCATGAAACCTCAGTGAAAATTCAGAAACACTAAGGCACGGAGGAGTTCCAGTCGGTGACCACGCCGATGTGACGGGAGGGTGGACACGTGAAAGCCCCACGCCCGTGTGTCTCCCAGAGTGTCCTTTCCATACGACTTTCCCCGAGTTACAGCCTTTACAATAGAACTATTGTCATAACCGTAGCTCTTTCCCGAGTTCTACAAGTTGTTCTAGCAAATTATCAAACCAGATGGAGTAAGTTCAAGGCAACTTCCTAATCTGTATTAATAGCTGGCTTGGGGACACCTGGGCCTCGGGGCTGGCACTGAAGCAGGGGCGGTCTTGTGGGACTGAACCCTCCAGCCTGTGTGGTCTGTGCTGACTCTGGGTAGTTAGAGTTAGAATTGAACTGAACTCTGAGACGAGAACGGCTGTCAGAATGACTCCACAGCCTTTGGACTTCCCTCCAAAGAGAACTGCTTTGCTGTTGAGCCTTCCTTCACATGCTGGCGTCTGAACTGGTAATGAACTCTCCAGTTCTATGTCCTCTTGTGATTTTTAGATTCTCCAGCTGGAGCAAAAAGAGAGGCTGCCTGCTACCTGTATCTTCAGGCTGCCTCTCAGGTAATGGAAATCCAAGGCAGTCACTGGATGTGATAAACTAAAGCAGAATTTTAAAAGCAATCTCGATTATCTGCTAGGCACGTCACTTGTTTGAGTCTCGCCTGGCAAACCCTTCCAGTTATAAATTGAAAAGGATGTGTTTGCTTCCGAGGTGTTGACAGGGCACAGTTCAGCCGAAGATGCAGGTAGTCCTAAGGCCGGAGGGGGCGGGGTGGGAAACAGGCTCCCTGAGTTCTAGTCCTGGTTCTGCCTCTCAGTTTAAACGGCCTCACCACAGTGGCCCAGCCAAGGTGTCTGCACTTCCTCATTCATACACTGAAGAATCTGCGTGGATTTTTGAAGTTGTCCCAGGAGCCACCTGTGTCAGACTCACCTGACATGCTTGGGAAGGCAGTTTATGTTGCCCCAGATCTGACGACTCAGAATATCTGGGCTTGGGACCCTGGAATCTGTATGACTGACAAGCACCCCAGGCAATGGTGATGCCCAGTAAAAACTAGCAACTGCAAGACCCAACTCTTTTCATGCTGTTAAAGCATTTCGTAACATCAATTCTAAAACATCATCATCTAAATATGAAACAGGTTACGTCTGGTGAGTGCACCAAAAAGACAGGCACTGTGTACCCTGGTGTTAATGTCTTGCTAAACATGGCTGGTTAGAGAAAAATCAGCTCTTCTACGATGCGCCATTCTCGCTGATTCTCTGATGACCCCCCAAAAACCTCCTTGTACGACTTCATCTTTGATGATGTCTTTTGTGTGTTTTTCACATAGTGGCATTATCTTTCCGTTTAATTGGCCCACAGAGTTCCAGTCTCAGAAGTAAATCTCTCTCCCAATTATATACCAGGCCAGTTGCAATCTTCTTGACTGATGCAGCCATCTCAGGCAACGAGCAAATACACTCAACGGAGTTAATGCTACGATGCATTATTTTAACCACCATGGTGCTCCTTGGAGGAACACGGGAAGTGAAGTGATTCTCACATAGTTAAAAATGAGTGGTAGGAGGATCTTCTGCTGTTTATAATGAGCCCCTTTAGATCATACCTGAACCCCACAAATCTATTTCCTTCGAAGGACATCAGCTGTTGCAGAGTTTCAGATTCCTGCCTCACCTTTTTTCTTCTTCTTTCCCTTCTCTCTCCCCTTTCGGGTAGTATTTGAGTTGTCATCAGAAGCGCCCAGCCCAGGTCATTGGCTTCATTATTTCCATTTTAAACCATCTGCCTCCCATACAGACCTCTTCACAATTCAAACAATATTAACACTTTTGCCACCTTTGCAAAGGGGCACACTGGGAAAATGCAGGATGACTTAGATCATCTGCTGGACCTGCATCGCCCCTTCCTTCCTTTAGTGCCCACTAAACTGACACTTCAACGTTCCCACCTAAGTCATTCGTCATACATAAAGTAATTTAAGGTCACTGCAATGTGGTTGGGAAAAAATCAGGCTAGAAAGACTAATGAATGACTTAGCATCGGGGTTGTCTGGGTGGTGAAGTCCTCTTATCTTCATTCTTACTAAAGATTTCAAGGAACCCAAGTGTCCTCAAGCTGTTTTTTGTTGTTGTTGTTTTGTAAATGTTATCTTTCTCCATGCTGGTCACATAGAGCAGGCTCTCTGGACGTGGCTCCTGAGCCTTAAAGGAGATGGGCCGGGTAGAGGCCCTCACAACTGTGAGGAAAGGATCAAAGCCACAGACAATCTTCCTCCACTGTATAAAAGACATATAAACACTAGGCTAGAACCTTCCTACAGATGCTGTCAACCAGAGCTCCCCAGCTGTGGGCCATCAGCCACGCCAGCCTGGGAGTTGCTTGTTACTGGCATGCAGTAAGTACCAAAATCCAGAAAAAACATTCAGAAACTTTCTGAAGACTTGAAAGAACAATGTTATGCCTAGTCAGAAAAAGCAAGAACTTGCATTTTGTGTATTTTTTAAGTTTAATTTCTCTTTTAATTTATCATATTATAAAAGTGTTTGCATATGATGGATGCGCAACTTTAGAAACACAAAGCAGGACCATTTATCAGTTTGAGAAACACTACTCCCCAGGACAGCTTGCGCTGACCTCTCACAAGAGGTCTCAAAGATCCCAGACCTCTAAACCATGATGTGCCGACCCATGCAAACTCTAACGGCCTGTATGCCTTAATAGATGCAACGCAGGGAGATGGGAGGTGACCTCGTGACATTTGCGCCAAAATTTGGTCAAGAGCCAGAACTCAGTCTCCAGGATGACAGAAATTGTCAATCAGCAGAAAACGCAGGGCAGAGGTGACTCTCACTATTATGGAGCCCAGCTGTGACCCTTAGTTCTGAGCTCAGCAAGCCCCAGGAACCATAACCCAGGTAACCTGCACCGCTGGGGCACACACTGGGCCCTTTTGGGAAATGTCATAAAACACATTCTAGGTGGTCCAGGTGTGGGTGCATCAGTGAACACGTCAGGGTCCCTGTCCACAACTTCCCTAGAGACACAGTGGTCACCTGGGGGAGCCGGGTGTCCTGAGCGTGGGAGACTCCCGACAACACACACCACACTGCAGCCAGTCCAGGAACCTCATTCTCATGGACTTTCTGAAATGAGGCCATGGGCTTCTCCCTGGTCCCCTTGTTCAAGGCCAGAATCCTCTAGGGGCAGGGGCTACTGAGGAGAGGGTAGTGGCTTCCAGCAGGTCGTACATTTGCATGCTAAGAGGGAACTGCCATTGCCTACTCCCAGATCCTCTGCAAATCCAAAATACAGCTCCACTGGCCAGGCACAGTGGCTCACGGCTGTAATCCTACCATTCTGGGAGGCTGAGGCTGGAGGATCACTGGAGGTCAGGAGTTCAAGACCAGCCTGAGCAAGAGCGAGATCCGTCTTTACAAAAATAATAATCAGCCAGGCATGGTGGTGCGCACCTGTAGTCCCACCTACACTGGAGACTGAGACAAGAGGCTCGCTCAAGCCCAGGAGTTTGAGGTTGCTGTGAGCTAGGATGATGCCACTGAGCTCCAGCCCGGGCAGCAGAGTCAATCAATCAATCAATAGCTCTGTTAACAATGGCTGAATAGCATATCCTTTAAGTTCAGGAGAACCCTTGATTCTACTGCTATAATGTGCAAACATTCAAACAAGCCACACGCTGAGAAACAGGAGAAGAACACACGTGCACACGCACACGCTTTCCATCGCTAATCCCATGTGACTCGAGGCAAGGGCACTTCTGCTTTCGGGGCCTGCAGACCTCGCCCGAGGCCACCCAGCTGCCTGTGAGACTCCGCATGACAACCCAGTTCTCCCAACCTCAGGCATCATGCCCCTTCCATCTCTCTGATCTATTTCAAATGTAAACAAATTCTGCACTTACTGGCTCTCATGGAAGGCTGAGACGTCTTTAATTATTTACACCCTGCAAATGCATTTCATGTCTTAGATCCTGTGAGAAACCCAATGAAACGTCATCTTCAGCACTGCTTTTTCTTAGAATATGAGAACTTGGTTTTGCAGTTGAAGTTTGTGTCTGCGTAAGTAGACCAAATGGTTAACAATAACTATAGATCCATGAAAACACACAGAGAGAGTGCTAAAAGGAAAACAGTTCATCCGACAAAGCTACTCACTGAAAGCCAGGAATCATCTAAGTGGTTTCAAGTACAGGGGCTAACTCAGGGAGGTCTACGGCTGACAGGGAAGGGTTGACACTACCCTGAGTCAGTGCCTTGGCCCAGGAAAGCCAAATTCTTGTATCCTTTCCAGAAGGATGCATCTCTGAGACCCGCTGCTGGCTGGGGATTCTGTTAGCACAACACAGCTAATGATAAGACATCGAAGGCCTGGGCATCCTCAGCTGCTTCCCTATTCTTTCCTTCTCTAAGAAAAAAATAGCCTTTGATTTCTAGACCTGACCCTGCTGTTCCCCTGCACCACAAAACTGTTTCCAAGCCCAACAGTTTTTGCCCTTGGTGATTACTAACGTGACCCTTGGCAGGAGAAGCTGCAATGGTCTGAGGACCGTGAGGCTGATGTTGGAGAAGGAACAACCCACTGCATCGGGATAAGGAAGAGAGAGGCCGCAGTGAGGAAGAGGAGGAAAGGCCAGGGCCCAAACAGGCTGAGGCTGGAGAGCACGGGAAGGGACCAGCGGCAGGCGTGGAATTGGGGAGGTGGCATCTGGCAGGAGAGATGGAAAAACGTGAAGTGTCATTATGAAGTTCTGTCGTGATTATGACCTGAAACTTGGAAATCTGCTTTGATCATCACCCAACGCTTGGAAATGAGGTGAGGCACAGTGGAGGTGGCATGTTTAATCCACCAGTGCCATACCGAAGCCCTCCCTGACGGGGCCACTCAAGGATTTATTTCATTCTCTAGAAGCCTGAACCTGTGTCTGATATTGCTGTTTAGTATTTGGTAGGTGCCCAGACACTGAGAAGTTGCATGTTATAGAATTACGTCTAGTAGAAAAGAAATCCCCGAACACTAAGGTTTTAAGGTTTCATTGCCCTGTGACACAGTAACCAGTTTTGTATCTAACCAAGCAAACTTATGCTCACATTTGTTTGCATTCCTGTAAGTTCCCAGTTCTCCAAATGCTCTTGCAACCGTCTTATCTCATTCATCCCCTTATTAGTGAATTAAATAAAATTGACGCATGTTTATATTACATTTGCATCAGGGCCATGTTTTCAATTTCTTGAAAATACACTTTGACAGAATCAAGAATGTATAAGTCCATCACTATCCTTATCTTTTGCTTTTGTATTAAACTCTCAAATTTTAGTTATTTTTTTTCACCTGCTAAACTACTTTTTTTGAACTGACTATTCTGTGTCCAGCTTAAAAAGGAAAAAACAAGGTCCCTCTGGCGGCACATGGATGCATTCTAAGTCCTTTATATATTTTTCCCCTGAGTGGCAGCTGCATGCCGGAATGCCCACAGACCTAGGGCATTCTGGTCCTGGCTTTGCCTGATGTTCTAGGCCAGGGGCCTTTCCTCGGTTTCCCCATCTGCATCGTGCGAGTGCAACCTCCAGGGTCTTTTCCCTGGTTTTGACAATCCTGGAGTCTATCTTAGGATGCTTTCTCTGTCCTAAAGGCTGTTGTCTGACCCTCTTGTCTAAGCGGGAAAAACGTTCTGAAGCTCCCCCAGCCTCCTCTCTTGTTCCACAAAGACGGAAGAAAAAGCACCCCTGTGGGCTGAGCCGAGCCACTCTAGACCAACCAGCAGAGGCAGGGCTGTGACCCGAGAGGAAATTCATCAGACTAGAGTGAAGCCGGCAGAGAAAACCTTAGTGAACACACGGGAAAGCAAAGCAAAGCAGCCAAAAGCTCTGCCAGCCCCACCCGTATGCAAATCCCGTAGCAGCCTGTAGATGATTTCATATTAGTATAGGGGGCGGGGGATGAAAAATCGTTTCCACTGCTCTGCCATCCCTGATAAGTATCGCATTTAGGCACCCGTATCAGTGTAAACACATGTGGATCTGCACTCATTTTCTAGTCGTCTGAAGTGTTTATATCTGTTGAATATGTATTATTAAATTAATGCTGATTGGAGTTGGGAGGCAATTTAAATTGAAATGTATTTCATTGTGCTGTAGGTGAAGCTGAGTGTGGGAAGCAAATTATCCGGCAAATTGAACTTGCTGCACTCCAAATACCCGTTCCCAGTGAATACTTGATTTCCTGATCATCTGCTTGGTTTCCTTCCCGGCGCTGACAGTCTTCTTCCAGAGCCGCCATCTGGGGAGGGAACCCAGTGTGCGGGATGGGAGAGGACACAGAGCACGAGCCAGAGCCAGGGCTCCCGGCTGCCTGGCTGGCCCGGGAGCACTCCTTGTGGCGCTTTAATAGACAAACAAACCATGGATGGAGTGGTGTAGACGCCAACCACCTGTGGGTCCCCTTTGTAAAGCCAGAGTCGATTTAATTAAATTAAGTCAAAGCAATGTAAAGTATATTCAATTAAGAAGGAACATGGATTCGAATCAACTCGATAAAGAGGAGGAGGGAGACAGCTCGGGAGCACCAGTGCCCAAACAATCAGTCCTGATACAGCTTAAACAGGGAGAAGCTGGTAGATTCTGTCCTATGGGACATGTTCCTACAATGGCCCCCCTGGCATTCTTGTGCCCTACTTATCCCCCGTGTCTTCTCACGTCACAGGAGGGGCATGCCAGCCACACAATGCCTCACAAAGGACAGTCTCCAGCTCCACCCCTGCCACCCCCCCCGTGGGGAAACTGAGGCAAAGATAGGTAAATTAACCTGTCCAAGGTTGCCTGCCTGGCGTTTTAGTCAAGAGGCTAACTGCTACATCAGACACCCCCAAAGTCTCAGCGACTTGACATACTAAAATGAGTATTTCTCTCTCCGATAAAGTCAAGTTCAAATACTCCAGATCAAGCAAGTCCCATCCCGGCTGGGTAACTTTTTAAGGCAATGACTCAGGGATGCAACTTTGGGACAGTTGATGAAGCTAAAGCCTTCAACACATGGCCTTTGAGAGCATCAAAGCTTTGCATGGAGTGTGGAGAAAGCAAGTTCAGAGTTCCCAGGTCACCAACCGCCTTCCACATTTCACCACCCAGGGCAAATCACACAGCTCCTCTCAGACACAAAGGAGATCGACACCATGACGCCCGGCTGGGCAGCCACTTCTCAGTCCCAACTCACCATTCTCTGGTGACCAGCCACCCTCTCTGCCACAGCCAGAACACGGTGGAGTGGAGGCTGAGAGGGAAGCTCTGGAAAGCCCCTGCTGGATCAACTTCTACCACCAAACTTTGTTTTGAGGATTAGATTTTTTTTTTTTAAGATACAAAAGTATATTTCAAAAACAAAACGTCTCGGGAAAAATATTGTGCATTAATGGGGCCAGGTAAATCCCGTAAATATGTAGAGCCAGCATGATGAAAGAAAAAGGCATGCTCACACTACGGCACCTGCCATTCAGGCTCAGGGCCAGAGAGAGCAGGCAGGCTGGACGGTGGGGTGCTGGAGAGAGAACTCCCGTCTAAGGGGAAGGCAGATTCAATACGGCTGATATTTTCTGTCTTTTTTTTTTTTTTTTTTTTTTTTGGAGAGTGAGAAAGCAGCTAGAAATGCGAAGTTTTGTGACAAGACTCCAGATTTTCAAATGTTAAGCTAACCAAAGGAAACTAATCCAAGAGCTAGTTCTGGCAAGCATTCTATCTCCAGAAGAAATAGCATTTGAAAAGGATGATTTCACAGAAATGGGCCCAAGGGGTTGGGATTGGTGTCCCCAGGCATCAGGTGAGGAGCCCTCCCGCTCATGGCAATGGCCTGCTCGGAGACCCCGACGGCGGCAGAACACAGCCCCTCCTCCGAACCTCCACTGGCTCTGTCCAGATGCCCCCCAGCCTCCTCCAGACACCCTTTTTAACCCCCTCCTCTATTCCACTAACGCTGGTCAGCCAGGTTTTCCTTCTTAACAACCTTCCTTCTTTTCTCCTCATCCTCTTTGTCCATTGGAGGTTCGTTCCACTCTTTCGGTCTCAAATGTCATTTTAGTGATGACTTGTAAAAGTCCGTCTTTCCTTTCCTCTCCTCTGAGCTCTGGGACTACCTTTCCAGGAAATGTCACCTAAATCAAATTCCTCCCCCGCCCCTCACCAACATGAGCCTCACATCTTGACTTCCTTCTCTCTGCCACTTACATTCACGCTTCTCAAACTACCGTGGAGGGTGGAGTTTTTTTTTAAGTTACCATTCTGTCTTGGACTAGTACTGTTGGGAGCTACTTCTTCACATTTATGCTTTGTCTGAGCTTTCTGAGAACTAGCAAACTTAAATAAAGGATGATTTAATGGCAAATATGCATTGGAAGCTGGAGATAGTATATTGCCTTGGAGAGATTTGGAGATTTATTGCTCCCTGGAACCACTGGCTTACGGTTCAGGCTAGGGAAGCCACAGACCTCGTTTCCCTCACCCTCCCTGGAGAATATTTGTTTATATTCCAGAGTAAAGATTTCTTTCTCTCCGGAGGGGAGGATGGGCCAATGTTCCAGCCACTCTATATAAGCTCCACGTCTCATAATTTTAAGGTTCCTCTCCTGCTGTCATTGTTTTGCCCAAAAAGAGTTGGCTCTCAGGGAACTGTTGCTAGGAGACACTGTGAGCAACAAATAATCTGTTCTCTGATCCAGAGATCTCATGTTTCCTACCAGAAGATCATGTGTATCAATGTGACATGTATATGTGTGAAATTCCATCAAAATAAATTGCATAAAACATAAAATACAAAAGCATAAAACATGGAAGCCAAAATTTTACTATTACCTTCAACAGACAAGTCACTCTGTCAACTTGCCATAAATATTTCTAATGCTCACTCCCAGTTTCTGTGCTCATGGTGTCATGGATTGTTGTAAACAGTCTATGGACCTACATTGATCTACAGACCTTCCTTTGAGCAGCACTGACTTTACCACCAGCTGGTTCAAGTCAAAACTTCAGCATTAACCTATTTCAATTCCTTGATGGAGATAATATGGGAATACCTGGAATAATGTCCAGCACATACGTCAGGGCTCAGTGACTGTTAACCGCTATTGCCGTCCAGCTCCACCTTCTTCTTCACCCTTTCTTCGTAACGAACTCTCAAGTCTCATTAAATTTATCATTTAATCTATTTTCTGTACTTGCCCTCCCTCTCCATTGCCACAGTCATGAGTTCAGACAGAACCTTATGACCACACAGCTATGGCATTTCAACAGATTCTAATGAGAAGCAATGGCAGCGTCACACATCCCAGCTTGAGTAATTGGCTGGATGGTCACTGACTGTGACCAAATAAGCAAAAATAAGAAATACACTCAGGGAGCCTATTGGGAAATAAGAAGTTTATTTGCGGGAACACTGATTAAAGCAGTGCATGGCTGGGGTCCCACTATATGACTGACTACCTGTGCCCCACGGGACCATGTCCACAAAGACCAAGTTATCACGTGCCCCATTTCTGCAAATGCCGGTTTCCTTCATTCATAAGGGAAGATACAGGAAAAGAGGAAATAAAGGAACATTTCGTGACTTCTTTCATGCCCACATGGACAGCCTGTGATGGGGAGCAGCATAGCAAGGTACGCAAGGAAAGAGAGAGAACACATCCCATGAGGGGTGGGCCAGATGAGGTTGACCAGCCCCCTTTGCAAGGACAGTGATGTCTGTCCACTGTGTGTGCCCACAATGTTACAATAAATACATACTTCTGTCTGACTCACATTGGACAATTCCTGGAGTCATTTCCATTGACTGTGTAGAAATCATTCTACAGAGAACTGTTGTCGTAGAAGCCTCAGGTGGTGGAACTTCCAAGCCAAGGTGCTCAGAGCCACGTGGTACTCCTGATCCACAGGAGAAGAGTTAGAAACCTGAGCCGTACAATAACTTGCCTCAGGGGCTAGGTCCCTGGGGTTGGGCCATGGTAGCTGAAAGTTTTTGTAAGCCCCTTTCAGGTACCAGAAGGACACTTGGGTGGAGAGGTGAATTATAGGCAGCTAGAAATGCAGCCCAGTAGCAAGTCAAGATCTGGAGATAAGGAGGGTCAGTGTGGTACTCACAGAGAAACACCATGTTATGAGATTGCCAGGTCAAAAGCATAAAAAATAAAAATACAATCAAGGACAGATCCTAATGGAATCCTTGTATTTAAGCATGAAAGAGCCAGAGAAGGAGCATTTAGAGAGGAAGAAGAAAACCCAGAAAAGTAAGCAAATAACAACAGCAAAGCATCAGAGAAGCTATTTGCAGAAAATATTTTAAGAAGGAAGGGATGTCTACAATGCCTGTGTAAGAGAAGTCAAAAAGGGTATATAAAGAGAAATGAGAATTGTGGGGTAGAACGTTACCAAATTACTGTGAGGGTATCAGGAACCTCTGAGAAAGCCGTTGGAGTAAACAGGAAAAGTCAGGAGTAAGTGAGACTACAAATTCACATACAAGACAGGACCATTTCAAGATTGTAGCAATAAGAGAAACAAAGTGATTACTCATTTACACAAAGATACATTGTTATGTTATGTTGACCTGACTTATTGTTAATGGTCACCACGGTTCTATTATTTATATGCAATATCTTGCTATCCTTTATAACAATAAGTCAAAGCCTCAAATATGGTATTAAGCAACAACACCAATAAGAAGCCAATTATCCACATAATTCAACTCAAAAGGTGCCTGTTGATTACAGATACTTGGATAATGCTAAGGAAAGCATTCAGTTACTTCAATTAGCCATATTATCATTTCAAAATTCTACCTTATATTAGAGAGAGGTGGAATTAAGAGCTAAGGTGGAGAAAAGAACAATAAGTGACATCAGAATCCTTACCTGTACCATGTTGGGATAAGGCTGTCATTGAGAGAAAATGAAACCTCTGGGGGTCGTTCCATTACCGACGTCAAACACAACTGAGAGCTAAAACACAAAGGCAGAAACAGGATGGTAAGGTGAGCTACTGTGGCATCCACTGAGTCCCTAATCACACAGCATCGTGAGACAAGAGGCCACGTGTAGTAACCAGTCTCCTAAACAGTCAAGTTCAAAGCCAAGCCAGCAAAGCCAGCCCTCGGTCACTGCTCTTAGACTTCTACATGACTACTGAACGTTATTGTCTAATGTATAATGAACTTGGAGCGAATCCAATGAATCAAATCTCCTTCATTTCTCAAACAAAAATTTTGGCAGCCTGAACTTAATGTTGAAATCCTTTGAGACAGAGATATTTTTTTTTTTGCTTACTAAGATTAAAAGGTAGATTACAGTTAAACAAGACCAAGTCTCACTGCTAGAAAGCAACCCAGGCAACTCTGCTCACTCTTCCCGGCCTCACTCTGGTCCTTCCATCTGCATAGACGGTCAACACCCTCTCCTTTCCGCACCCCACCCACTCATATCCACAGGTCTGGGGACTGGAAGGTGAACATATTCAATGGGTGATCGTTCTTTCTACCACAGAGTGAGAACGAGAAGGGGGAAGAGAAGACAGAGGAGGAAAAGAGGAATGATTCTTTTCTCCCAGTTCCTCACTTCTTTTATACCTGGCTACTACCGAAAACCTGATTGCCTGAAAAGGACCTTCCATTGCAACACTATCTACTCCTGCATCTCTTGGTCACACTCATTAACTACATTTTTCTGAATTCAAATTGAAGTTAACAAGACATCATGACTAGTCCAAATTTTTATTTGTTCTTTGTAAACCAAATGTACCATCTTTAATTGTGATGGGCATAAAGAACTATTTCATTCTGTATATTTCATGCCAAAATGAGTAATTATTATTCATTCTGAAAGAAGATAAAAATTATAATCTTTATAATTATTATAAATATTAATCTTTGGGAAATTGACCAAAATAACTGGCAAGTATTCCATGTTTCTACAGATGGTGGCATCTACTTGCTTTAATGGAGTCAATCAGCTCAATTCTTTCAGACAGTCTTTCAACATAGTTAATATTTGCCCAACTAAGTCAAAACAGCTAATTCATAAACTATCCAAGTCATTACCAGTCTAAGAAACACCAAATAATTATTTTTATTGCCTTTTGCCCCCTTCATAAGTTCTTGTGGCTGCTTCCACATTACATAAAAGCAATCACAAGCAAAATTTTAGCAGCCCCCATAAACACAATTAATTTAAAATGGCCACCAATTCTTCAGAAAATGAGACTTTATAACAATATCCAGCATAAGCATGCAATAGGAATTAGCTATTATTATAATCATCCATGTGATTCTTATCTTGAAGGCTGCCAACTTATGCCTAATTAACAGCTAATTTGCTAAATAGACATTTAGACTTCTTTTAAGGTTAAAATTATCGTGATAATATCTTTTTCTGAAGCCAACCTCCTCCCCAAAGCCTCATGCCGGCTTTCAAATTAGGATGTATTCTACATTCAGAAAGCCCAATAAAACTCTCTCCTGCCTCTCCAGACCCTGGCCTCCATAGTTGATGGAGTATTTCATTATGTTGCCTGCAGTTCTTGACAAGAGGTGGGAGAAAGAGGAGGAGGAAGACACTTTAGGAAATAATTGAAATAAGAAATGTCACCTTGTGTTTGGTGTCAGCGAGCTTGTATTCAGCCTTGACTGGAAAGCAGACAGCGTAAGTAAAATGGCACTTACAAAAAATACCGACCCTGTGCATGAACAAATCCATCTTTCATTAATATTTGATTTTTTTGTTCCTGTATTGATCGCCATGACATGGCTGTCACCCCACTGAGTCCCACAACTTCTATTGCAGGCAATTTCCTTACAGAATTGCTTTTCTGAAAGGGCCGGACACTATAGCAGCCTTGCCACACCGCACATACGTAACAGCATTTGGTAGTGACTATGCAATAATTAGTTTACTCGGCTGGACTGTTGGTACAATGTGAAAAGTCCCCATTTACTGTTCATGCTTCATGAGGCCAACAGTCCAGAGTGGAAGCGTCATGACCGGACCACGGATAGCACAAATACCAGGTTACATGAGCTGACGCAATTGACGTTAAATATGTCCCGAAGAAAATGAGTTTGGAATCACAAGTTAGAGGGAAGAGGAACCACTATCCCTTAATCTCTTGATCAAATGACCCATTCATCACTTAACTCTTTGATTTTAAAGAATTTGTTGCACCCACCTTTGTAGAGCACAATTAGAAAACTCTGTTAAATTTTAAATGTTAAAACGGCACATTTACATTCTATGTTTCGCTGTATGAGAAGGAATCAACAGAATGAGAACTAGAATGAAGAGAACAAAAACATGCGGAAGACAGCCCTGCTTATTCCAGTGTGTTCTACGTCACAGCAAGTCTGCCTGACACCGAGAATAAGCATACTGATTTTTAATAGTCACTCCATGGTGGTATTTCTGATTAGGTACCGTCTCTCCAATCACAGAAGACTTAAAACACGATGTGACAGATGATTGGTGAGGACAATCTGAAAAGTTCTGTGGCAACAAATGGATTTTCCAAATTCCTATTAAGAAAATTGTCAAAGATTCAAGAAGACAGAATATTTTGCCATATACATTCCTCATATATTTGTATTAAATTTTTAAAGTAACTTACAGGCATCTTTCATCCCATAATTCTGTCATCTTAGAAAGAAACGAGGGCATTTCCCTACATAACCACGTACTGTGAACACACCAGACACAACCGGTAACTTCTCCATGGCAAATTCCCACACCGCATTCAGTCCAGTTGCTCCGAGAGGGAATTTTATAACTGCTTGGCTCAAAGATGCCAATAAGATCTAGTCTTCACAATAGGCTACCACTCTCTGCCTCCTCTTTGGTTCCCCGTGATACTGACTCGTTAAAGACACTGGTATAGCTCTGGATTTGCCTAACGGCTTCTCATGGTACCATTTAACCTGCTCTTTTTTCTATACATTTAGTATCACATGAACTGCAAGTTAGCTGCGACGGCTTCATCGAGTTCAAGTTAAACATTTTTGGAAGGAGGACATGATGAGGCACATAACACCTGGACTCTCCCCCTCCCTGCCCGATGCAGCCTTTTAGGCTGAAATAGGGACAGCCCAATCCTGCCTTCAGAAAGTAACGTTTCCCGACTTGAAACCAGCAGATATCATGCACGAGAGTCAGGGCGGCACCACACACACCCGACTCTTCATTCCTCTTTCACTGATGAAATGGTTTCATCAATAAACTTTGACTGACTCAATCATTCCATTAGGGGTTTCAAAAGGGTACTTTTTCTAACTCCTTCATTCTTTCTACGTATGTTAGCCATCAGTCTTCTGTTGGAAACACAAAAACAAAACACAAAAAGCCTTTCTGATCAAACGGGGTTATTTTGTCACCCTGTCATGTAGTTTGCAGAGGAAGGACAGAATACTTACCTCTTTCCCTTTAAATCCCTAATGGGTTTTTTATTGCTGCCATTATTTGCTTTTGATTTGGATTTCTCTTTTATGAGAATGACTATAGGCTGATGGAATTTGATATAATAATTATGCCTTAATTATAGTCATTCTTACCATTATTTGAATTACATCGACGGTAGACACTACAGGCACTCTCAGATTGGCTCTGTGTCTTTTCAAATGACCATATTAGTCTCTAAATATTCTTTGCTCTCTCATACAGCAGAACATTCCGGTCACACCCAGAGCATTCTCTGCATCAGACCTAAAATCAGCCCTTTCTCAAAGAGCCTGAAGTCTCTTACTAAGAAATGTTGTTTAAAGAACAAAATCTGCATGTCAGGGGCGGACCACTAGTCCTGGAAAGTCATTACTTCTCGGCCTTGTCAATTTAGAGCTAGGAAATTTGCCTTCTAAAAATTACAAGTTCATACTGAGGCTTTCAAGTCAATTTTAGCCCTAAAATTTTACTGAACATTTTTATTTTATACTTGTATTTTTTTTCTCTTGCATTGGAAATCGTGGTTTCTAATTACAATAACATAATTGTTTACTTACTTTACCCTGCAATTTAAATATAGTGGTTTCTAGATAGCAAAACCAACATTATTCCTAAAAATAAATCCACTCCATGCTGTTTAAAATTATGTTATTTTTATCTTTGGAATTTATTTCACTAAGAATGCAATACTACTGTATCAAAAATCACTTCAACTATTTCTCTCTCTATGGATATATATAATTTGTTTCATATTTTCTAGTTTGTTTTCAAGCTTAGAGACCTTAAAAAATATCCCATTACTGGGATATTAATCATTAATTTTCTAAAGTCAAATAGAAATTATTTTATCAGTCTGTTCATTATACAGTTAGTTGCAATTGCTTCTATTTTCTAACTCAACATTAATGAGACGTAATTGGAAAATAATAAAACTCATTTGAAATTGACTTATTTGACATGGCTTAACAAATAAACACTTCTGAAACCACCACGATCAAAACACAGAATAATTCCATTACCCAAGGTTACCTGTGCTCCTGGCAGGTACCTTCTCTTCATTATTGTCCTTTATCTGTTGTCAGGTTTTAGTTTCTAGAAATTTCTAGAAGCAAAACTGTATGGTACGTATAACCATATACGACTTTTACGTCAGCTACCTTTCTCTCAGCATATCCATATTGTTCATATATTATCTTTTTGAGAATTGTCTTCATCAATAAGTAGTATGGATATATAAAAATTTTTTATCCATTTACCAGTTAATGGATAACTGAGATTTTCTAGTTTTTGGTTACTTTTTTGGTTGTCATTTTTTGGGGTGTATTTTGTTTGCTTGTTTTTAGGGATAAAACTATTATAACTGTTTACATATAAGTCCTTTTGTTGGATGTATGTTTTTGTTTCAATTGGATAAACACCTAGAGGTGGGATCCTGGGGTCCCATGGTAGGTTCACCTGCAGCTGTGTAACAAACACTTCCTCTGTTCCACCCAAAGCGGCTGTGCAATTGCACCCTCCCCGCAGGAATCAGCGAGAGCTGCAGTCGCCCTACACTGTCGTCAGTTGACAGCACCAGCATTTTTTTCGATATCAAATTTACCGTTGTGTGATTTACACACATTAAAATTCACCTTTTGGGGATCCCATTTCGACTTGACAAATACATGTTCCTAGAATCATCACCAAAATCCCTATGCAGACTCCTTCCATCCCCACAATATACTCCTCTGTGCCGTTTGAGATCAAGCCCTTCCTGGCCTCAGCTCCTGGTACTACTGACCTCTTGTGTTCATGGAGTTTTTGCTTTTGCTGAACGTCCTCTATAGATAGAATCATACAGTACACAGCCCTCTGAAACGACTTCTTTCATTTGGAGTGACCAGTTTGAGATTGTACTCATGTTGTCACATGCTTCAGTATTTTGTTCCTTGTTATTGCTGAGTAGTGTGTCACTGTAGAGGTGTGCCAGAGTTTGTTTATTCACCTACTAGACGTGTATTTGCATTGTTCCCAGTTTTGGGCTACTACAGTAGAGTTACTAAAATTAACAACATGTGGGCACAGATTTTTCCTGTGAACTTAAGTTTTTATTTCTCTTGTGTATAATGTCAGGTGATAAGTACATTTAACTTATTTACATCTGCCATTTCTCAAAATTTTCATATTTTTCTATTTTTGAATACATGGAACATGACTTTCTAATAGTTATTTTAACTCTTGCCTGCTAATTCCCTCGTCTGTTTTGTCTGGGTCTGTTTCTGTTGGGTGACTTTTCTCACAGTTAAGGGTTATATTTTCTGGTGACTGTCAATCCCCGCCAAGTTTTGACTGGATGTTGAACACTGGCTATTTTGTCAGTTGCTAGAAATAGCTTTATTCTTTAAATATTATACAACTTTTTGCTAGTATTCAGTTGAGTTACTTTAAAACAGTTTAATCTACTAAGGTTTGCCTTTAAGCTTCATTAGGGCAGGCCTAAGATGGCTTTTAGTCTAGGGCTAATTTATCCCAACTGCAGATGTTATAACCTTTTGAGGATGCAAACCAATGCCCCAGGTATTAGCAGGCTTTTCCAAACTGATGGTTAGGACAGAAAATATTTCTGTTTTCTAAACAGTATACAGTATACACACTCATCTGTTTTCTAAACAGTATACACACACCCAAATATTCCCAGAGTAAAGGTAATTGAGCAACAATATAAAAATCATGAGAGCAACATATTGGATTTAGAGGAAACATGTTAGACAGAAAAAAATCATAGCGGAGGAGATTCTAGGAAATTTATAACCTCAGCTTGGGGTAAGATTTACAGGGTTTTTTTTTTTTTTTGTATGTGTTGCACAGAAATTATAGAAAAGAAAATGTGTTCTTTAAATAGCATTGGAATAGAACTGAAGAAGGAAATCTCAGAGACTAGAAACTCCAAATATCTTATTTAACAGATATGGATCCTGAGACCCAGAGGAATTGAGTTACTTGCCCAAGATCAAATGGCTGGTTAGCAAAGACTAAAGTAGAAATGAAATGTCTCCCCTCCTACAATTGAGATCTTTCCAAGACTTTATGGCATTAGTGGAAACCCACATGTATGCATGACCGACGATATTCACTTATAGCTCAGAGATGGTAAATGCAGATTTAAGTAAACTATAGGCTGAGCTTCTTGGATCTCTGAATAGTTCTATAATTTCAACTTCAAGAAGGCGACAAAATTCTTTATTTCCATCACCACTTAAAAAAAGACACACAAACAAATAGCATACCCCTCAAGTTCAGGAAGGATTTTTAAAGTGTTTTGTTACTTTAAGGATCGGAGGATTTAAGGGAAACTTCTGCAGCCCTCTCAGTATGGAGGGGCTGAAACACAACGGGCTCTGCCTCCTCAATGAGGGACATCAAAAGCGGTCAAGGGCCAAGTGTGCACACGGGTAGACTTTTCTCCCCCTTTTAAAGGAACACCGGCTTTTGAACTGCCTGGTTTTACACTTCAAAGGTTTTGGACTTGCCTAAAACCTTTGAAGCTGTAAGAGGAGTGGCTTGGCACTAAGGACTAGATGTCGTCTTGTCACTAAACCAGGCAAAGCCAAAGGCTTTCAACTATCTCAGAACAATGGCTCTCAGCCTACTGACCGTTAACTTGAAACATTTCTTTGAAAATCAGAACCAAACGTGAGGAACTCTTAAATATCAATACAAATGAGACAAGGTCTGTGTAGCAACAAGATAAGTGAGCATCATGAACCTAAAGTGAACCTAAGTTCACTGTTCACATTTGCAGCCACCAGCTGTGTGATCTTGCCCAACTCACTTTCTCTCCTACTCTCAAATTCCTAATGGCCAAAATAAAGAGATATCAGGCTGGTGATCTGGTTATGTCTTTTGGGCCAACTCCAAATGGTGGATCGGTTGTTCCAACCAATGTTAAGTCCCAACTACATCTATAAAGACACAAATAGGTTATAAGTAAATGGATGGAAAAGGTACAATATGCAAACACTACTGAGAAAATTGGATTATTTATATGAGAGATAGACATTAGACTTTGGACTAAGGTCTATTTCCAGATAAAAAGCAAAGTACTTCATAATGATATGAAGAGTCAGCTTATAAAAATGACATAAAGATCTTAAATGTATGTGTGCCTAATAACAGAATTTTAAAACACTGGTGGAACTAGAAGAAACAGATGGATTATAGTTATAGTTGGAGATTAACACTCCTCTCTCAATAATTGATACACCAAGACAGAAAAATCAGTGACATAGATTTGTACAACTCCATCAGCCAACTTGATCTAATTGACATGTATAGAACATCACACACTTGGCAGAACACACATTTAGCTTCACATGGGTCATTCACAAAGATATAACGGCTAAGAATTTTTCACAATTAAGGAAAACAACATGGATTTGCAGAGTCTAGAAGCACAGGGAGTCCTAGGAAAAGTCAGTAACAAACCCATGGCTAGATATTTGTAATGAAACTATAGAACATTAAAGAAAACGATCTTAACAGCAGCTAAAAAAAAAAAAAAAAAACCTCAGATCACTTACAAAGGAACACTAATTAGACTGACAGAATTCTTTCCAGCAAGAATGAAAGCCAGAATACACCCCAAATAATATGTTCAAATAATATTCTCAAAGGTCTGAGATAAAATATCTGTCAATTAGAATAGAAATATGTCTACAGCAGATATCTCAACAACAAAGGGAAAAGTCAGTTAAACCAAAATATAGAGTTTACCACCACAAACCTTCCTTTAAAAAATCTTCTAAAATATGAAATTATGGAAGAATTATACCAGAAGATCTAAATGCAAGTAATGAATGGTGAGCTGTAAAGTGATAATGTGAGTGAATCTAGACAAGTATTGATTGCATAAATTAATGGCGATTTGGGATTTAAAAGGTAAATACCTTCAAATACTGAATAGTATGTAAGCCACGCACAGATAGAATTTAAACATCCTAAGGTCTCCATTTAGCTCAGGAGAAGAGTAAGATTGATTGGCTTTAGACTGCCTCAAATAAAAAATACATGGCAAAATGTCAAGTTCAAGAATAAAAATAAGATTAATTTTCAAACCAGTAGAGAAAGAAATAATAAAAAAAATCTAAGATGAGGCAAGAAAAGTCACAAGCAGCATACAAACACTGGAAAATAAAAATAAATTTTAAAATAACAGAAATCACAACTAAGATTGGTCAGCTAAATTGCTATTTAAAAGACAAGGGATTAAAAATCCCTTCTGTGCTGTGAGGGAATATACATAAATATAAGAAAATAAAAATTACAGGAAAAAGAATAGAAAAGGATATACCAGAAAAATGCTAAAAGAAAGCTGAAGAGTTTGTATTCATATCATTCAAAAGAGAATTTAGGTCAAAGAGTATTACTAGGGATAAGGAAGGTCATATAATGATAAAAGTTTGTTACAAAGATTAGATAAGAGTTCTAAACTTGAAGACAATTAAGAATAAATTGAAAATCTACCAACATAGCCTTAGGCTTTGACATAGCTCTCAATAATTGAGAGCTAAAGCCGACAAAAAAGATACACAAAATTTGAACAATGCAAATAAGTTGCTTGGTTTAACTATTAGTGAACTTACATTCTTCTGAAGCCTTCGAATAGAACATTTGTGAACACTGACCAACTGCTAGGACAACTCCAAAGAATCATCATTATATAATCCATATTCTTGGATCACAGTGTAAGTCACAATACATTAGAAAACACCTAAAAAATTCTTATATGCGAAAGTTTATGAACAAATAGGTAGGGAGTTGTCTTTCTCCATCTTAAAAATTGTTTTCTCTCCAGTTCTTAAATTGATATAGAATCTGAATTTTGCACAGGTTAAGAATAAAGGAGACTTGACCTTAGGGAAGATAATTGAGCCCCAGAATCTCACGGATGGGGTCGAGGGCAGGAGAAAATGGAGAGACAGGGAAATGAGGATGTTTGATTTGTGCAAAGATTTGAATTGTCCTTTGGGGTGAGCAAGTTAACTAGACACATGTAGGCTGCCATAACCAGGGTCACGGTGGGTAGAGAGAGACAGGAGGCAGGAGGGGTAAGCTGGAAGAGTCAGGATACACCCAATGAGGGGCATGGATAAAAACTAACAAGCTGGTCTTCCTGCTAGGTGCTGAGGGTTTTAGAAGGTGACAAATGGAAGCTTCAGTGTTATTTGGTTTCGGAGGGGTGGCCCCTGGAGCTCTACGGTGAATGAGAGGATAAGACCAGCCAAGAAGCATGACCTCATTCATTCCTTCTCCCTCTGGAAGGGGGAGTGTGATAGAATGAATCTCCTCTCTGCGTTTGTTTTACTCTAGTTCTTAAACTCCATAACCATCATCTCAATAAAGCCAGGACCTAAGCATAAAAGTTGAGTTTTTATTTAGAGTATTAATAACAAAGCAGAAATTTCTCACCAAATCTCTAGGCATATGAATGTACATTCACCCAGAACCTAGTGCCTATTCAGCCAGAGTACAATTAGAAAGCAACTCTGAAAAAATTCTTATTAGAGATAATACACAGGAGAATTAGCTACCAAGGTCTTTTTTTTAAAAGTTGATTATTAATTTAAAGCCAGTTTTAAAAGCTTACAAGCAATAAAAGTAAACACCACAAACTTCACCTCCCAATCGCCCAAAAAATACTTTAATGCACTATAGTTCTAAGCTGTCTTAGGCAATAAAGCTACCATTACCAAATATACATATATGCAGATAACAGGAGCTCCATTTTGTTTGGAATATTTACAAATATTCAGACTCAAATAAGAACGCTGTGGAGAGAAAAACCCGTAACAAAACACTCAAAAATATCTTGGTTGAAAGGTCAATATTTTAATAGTGGATGGGATATTGGTCTGTTATGCCATTTGCTATTTTCACTCAGCGCCCATCAGATACCACCAACGATGTTTGCTGCAAAAACTCCATCAGCAGAGTCAAAGGTCAGAACATTCTTGACTACTACGTCCTGTACCCAGTCCGGCAAACCACAGGGCAGTTCTCATAATGCAACGTGAAGCTGTGGCCACACATGCACGCCCGTGCTGTTGGCAACAAGGGAGATTGCCAAGGCTCTCTGCAGAGCTCTCCATTGCGTTTAATCCATTGGTCAACTCTGCCTTATTGTTTTAATTCTGGGGTCTAAACTGTCCATAGAGTAATAACCACTCCCTAAGAATCCCTCACACCAGGGGCCAGTAAACTGCAGAGCACAGACCACATCAGGCCTGCCACTAGTGTTCGTCCATAACGCTTCGTTAGAACACAGCCTTGCCCATCATTTGCGAATGGTCTACAGCTGTTCTCTCTCTACAAGGTGAGGTAAGTAGTTGATGAGACCATATGCCCTACAAAGCTTAAAATAGTTACTATTTGGACCTTTACTGAAAAGGTTTTTCAACCCCTGCTTTATACTCTTGGGCTATGAAAATGGTACAGGAGGCAACTTCACAGTCAGAGATGAAGGCCTTCCTCAGCACAATTTTGCATGTTCATGCAAGTAGCCGCCCTCACAGTGGAAAAGACAGGTACCCTGTGTTATTTGCTAAGGCAATACTGGATGCTATACCGAATCAGTTAAAAAGAGTCTGACCTAGCTACTGGGTCACGGTGCCTCTCTCGGGAGCCCAGGACAAACGTCACTAAGCAGTCGCAATACAGGCTTTCCCTCTAGGTCCAGATGTCAGCTCAAATCCTCCCCAGTGCAGTACCCAGGCAGCCAATGATGAATTGAGGGTAGCATAAAAGATGAAATATTTTTTTGCTATCTTTTGTCTAATGAATTCTCATGCAAGGGTTTTAAACCATTCTCCTTTAATCTGTTCACGGAAATTAGTCTCCCACTAACTTCTATGTGCTGGGGCGAGTTTGGACCTTTAACCTGCCCTGTATTAAGTCTCAGTTTTCTCTAAGTCTTGCCAACATGAGAGAGAGAGAAACAGAAAGTAAAAACTGAAGGAAAAAAGGATAAGTGACTAGAAGGGTTGATACCGAAGGGTAGGAGATTATTATGGAAGTTAAATTTTCAGAACATGATTTCCTGTTTGTGCAGAGGGTTGTGTGTGTGTGTGTGTGTGTGTGTGTGTGTGTGTGCATGTGCGCTTTTTACCAAAAAAAGGCAACAGGGGTTACTAAGGTGGCCAACATTGGAAACTCTAGAAGTTTTTAGCCCTCGGTGAAATGCTAGCCAGTTATGAGTCCATGCAGTGGGGCTACCTTTTCTAAAGCTGAGGTCCGAAAGCAAGGCATGCTTCCTGCCTTCCTGAAGCCCGGACGCTATGGAGAAGCCCTTGTACCCCTCCGACGGGCAAGCAAGGCTCCCCAAGCACGCCCCGAGCCCTGCAGGTGCACCGCACAGGTGCCTCCTGGTGGGGCCTCCCTCCCTGCCTATCTCTCATTGGCTCGCTGCACCTTCTCCAGTAGCCTACACCTATGCTTGGGACCCCTCTTCACTGCTTTTGATTTTGGAGACGTTCCTTAACCTAAGCTGTGATTAAAATGTTTTAAGGACCCAAACGAGATAAGCCAGATCGTTAAACTCTGAGGGGAGGAGCCTGGGAATCTGGGCTTCTAGCCAGCAGGTGATTCTGACGAGGGAACCAGTATGGTGAATACTGTCTTGTGAATGCTACACCTTTAATATGCTGCAGAATCATCCAGATGCTTGTTAAACAGGCAGCTTCCCCCGTCTATCTAGACCCACTAACTCGGATTCTCCTCCTGTCTGGGCATTCTGGTGCAAGACTTCTGCACAAAGCACTGGAGGAAGGCTAAGAGAAGTCCTTGGCAAGCACTGTGTCCTTGCCCATCAGCTCACCTGGAATTAGGGAAATTCCTTATAGGATCCTGGAGGCTGAGGAGTCCCATTCTGAAAGCTGGAGAACTAGCAACGCCTGTACCTTGGCTGGCTCAGTGCAAGTCTGAAGGCCTCAGACCCAGGGGATCTGGTGGTATCATTCTCAGTCTGAGGGTGAAGGCCCAAGCCCGGGGCGAGCACCAGGGTATGCTGGTGTGAGTCGCAACGTCCAAAGGCAGGAGAAGAAAAACATCTCAGCCCTGCTTCGGGGAGAATTCTCGCTTTCTCCGCCTCTTAGTTCCATCTGGGCCTCTGGCTGATTGGATGCTGCCCGCGTGGGAGGGACGGGGCTTCCCCACATGGTCTCCAGACTTACAGCCCAATCTTCCCCAGAAACACCCTCACAGCCACACCTGGGCAGCAGGAACATTCTAGTCGAAAGCAAAACCAGCTGGGCTTCCTTTTCAGAAGAGGAGAAACGGGCCCCGCATCCCCTGAAGCATGCAGAATAAATAATGGTTTCCAGCTGAGTATTCTTTAACCCGGTCAAGTTGACACCCCAAATCAACCATCACAGAAGCACTGAGGAGAGTCCAACAGCGAATCACAGAACCAAGATCCTAAAAACGATTCCGTACTCAAATGTTCACAGGTCGATTTAAAATGTCACGCAACCCACTGAATCCCTGTCTCCAGGTGAAAACAATTAATGCACACACAGCTGTAACAGGTCAACGGTTGTCTGTGTCCAGGGCTGCAGCCGGCGTGGATTGGGTCGGCGTTGTCTGTGTCCTGGGTCTGCCCCGGGATCCCATGGGGACAGCCCAGAGCTCAGCCTGGCAGCCCGTGGGACATCCATGGCAGGGATCATCAGCCATTTGGACCTTGGCAATAAGCTTTCCTTCAATGGAAATGACCCTTCATTTCAACCTCAGTTTCCCTATTTGTCAAAGGAGGATGGTAACACCCACTGCACAGGTTTGCAGAGAAGATCAAGAGGATGTAAAATGCAAGCTCACCGTGAGGCCCAGAGAGGCAAGGGGGAAGCCCTGGGTGGGGAGCTGCTAGGGCTGGTGCAGGGTGAACATGGTGGCAAGGCAGTGGCTGAGGGTGGAGAGCGGGAACCAAACCGCAGCTAGGAACTGTTCCCTGGTGGGAACGTACATGGTAAGAAGGTCCTAGCAACCTTTATCTGACCTAGAGCTCATGACCCTCTCATTAGCATGGCATGGGGGGAGCCTCGTGCAGGATTCTGGGGAAAATGCCTGGGAGAAAGGGAAACTTACATAACCCACCTGTACCCGTACTCATTCTTGACAGTGGGAACCGGGGGCCAGGGAACATCCAGATGACCCTAAGAGGGAGTGGGGACAGCCCTGAAACCGCGGTTAAAGCCCTCACCAGCGTGCTTGCTCTGCCTGGCTGGGGTCAAAGAAGGCACAAACATCACTACTGTGTCCCACTGACATCACACCTAGGAATATGCACGGCAAGATGAGAGGCAGGTATGGATCAGAAAAAACATTTTCCCAAAGAAGCCAATTTGTATTTGCAGCTCCATTGGCTTCTCCATTGATTGTTCTTACTCCAAACTCAGAAAGGTCCTCACATTTACTGACAACCTGGAATAATAAGGTTGTGACCCGCATCTTAATGACGGAGGATTTCTGAGTTGTGAATGCCTGCCCCAGCAGGACCCTGTGGGGTCCCTCCCTCAGCTCCCTCACTGAGACAGAGATGCAGCAACCTCTTTCCTTCCTGTCTCCATTCCAGCATGCATTGCCTGAGCACTTACTACGTCCCGGCCACCTCACTAAGCTCTGGGTATGTGTTATTTCATTTAACCTTTACTATATATAACCCTATGAGTGAAGACCTCATTTTATACCTTTATACCTTTTCTGCAGAGGAGACTGAACCATAAATAGGTTAAAATGTCGCCAAGTTCACTCAGCTAGGAAGTGACGACGATTCCTGGCCATTAAACCCAGGCAGCCTTATTCAGACCCAAGGTCTTTAGCTGTTGGAGCAGCTGCTGTGTGCTCGGGAGGGGCTCTGCCCATTAGAAGCACATGCACCTTCTAATGCACGGATGGCGAGCCCTCTCACGAGTCACCAGTGTTTGTTCCTTGCCTGTAGTAAACATTCCTAAGTGACCCTCACAGTCTTCCTCACTAAATCTGGACTTGTCACATAGGGCTCCAGGGAGTCACTACAATTGCTTGAAGTTAGCATTTGAGATGACACTGACTCCCTTTCTTGCTCTCTTAAATAAATATACAAGATTCATCTTTATTGCACCTAGTCTTGGCCTGTAAAAGAGGCAAAGAGGGGCACTGACAATACATGCAATTGACAACATTAGGTATCAAAGATCCTCTGAAAACAGACACAAGCCTAGAAAATGAAAATATTATCGTAGTCAAGTAGCCAAGAATATTGCTCTAATTTTTTCACTGTGTCAGGAAAGCCAAGCCTTCTACCTTATTCAAATCATGCCAGAATGTCTCCAAAATCCCTAGAGCTCATAGAAGTTATTTGCTTGAATTTTATCTTTTCAGGAATGAGAAAGCACAGGTTAGAAAAAATGGGGTTGAAATAAGTATATGACTCAACTGCATTTAGCGTCAGAGGGGGAGAGCCGACAAGGCAGAAATCTACTTCAGTGAACGGTTATAAGTCACCTTTCCCCAGATAATTGAAAATGAGTTAATGCACAGGTGGGCTAGGCTAAAATTAGCATAAAAGAAAAACATTTTTTCTGTTGACATAATTTGCATTCCTTTGTAATCAATGAAATGACACATCAGACAAGAGGCCTTCCTGCCGCGATGCAATCTTTAATCCCGGTCTTATATTAATCATCCCTCTGCAATATAATAAAGCTGTTTCTGTCATGATAGCATCGAAGGTAAATAGTTCCAATTACTGGTAATTCTCAGTTGTTTTGCAGAAAGAATAGTGTGGTGTGATCCACGGCTTTGTAAGGAAACAAAATAATAAAGGAAAGTACCTGAGTTTTTCATCTCGGTTGAAACTTTTCTGGAGACTTCTCATGCCCCGTATTTACTTTTCTTGGATTATTTCTAAAAGCTGAAGCAACACAGATGCAGACCCTTGGGAGCAAAATATCCATTAGTTTGTAAAGTTGAGGGTGATTTTAATAGGCTGAAAGTGGGTAAGCAAGCCAGCTTCCCGCAGGCATTTTCCAACTTTTTACCCATTAGAGTGTGAGGCCTTTGAATAAAAAGGTTCTGTTTGAACCAGAATATTGTTGTTGCTCTGGTGGCACATGAGAGAGAAATAAAAATATTTCCCGCAGTGAAAGTGAGTTACAAGGCAAGGAATGAATGTCACACCTGTCTAGCATTCTGATGTGCTTTTCTCAAATGTGCCCCTCAAATCCCATCAGCATTTAAACCTTCTGACACTCTTAGAAAATAAATGGTCACTACGGTTTTTAATGCTCCTTGAGATGAAGTTCTCCAAAGGGAGGTGATAGCTGGGACTCCAGAGAAGGGCCATTATCCAGGTCGGAGAGCTCAGATGAGGGTGACGAAACCAGTCCCTATTTACTACGCTTTCACCATGGTAGACATTACTAATCAATCCCAGTGCTTATTCACACTGAACCCTGTTTAACCTTCTCACCTTAATCCTCGGGGCAGCCATTAACAATGGATTGAAGTTGAAGTAGGACGTGGAAGACATTTATCATTTCTTCTCTCCAGTTCAAACAGCAACCCAGAGACAATGATATTCCTATTGCTCTGTTTGAACCACTTCTTTACTGGAAGTTACTCAAAAGGCTGCTCACCTTCCCACCTGTCCCTGCCCCCATCCTTTCTTTAAGAAATAATTAATACCAGCTGTAGAAATTCAAGGTGGGGAATCTGAAATTTGCTCCCAGTGTCCAGCACTGAAGATATTCTGTAAGTTTTTTTTTTTAAGCTTTGCTGATTTTCCTTAATTTGTTATTTTGGTAACCCTGTCTCCAATAGTAACAGTGAATGTGGAACTAACCCTTTCGTAATTTGAAGCATCCACCCTTTGTTCCAACTTTTCATTAAAACTATTTATCTTAGCAAATTTCAAGATTTAAAGCACAATGTTTTGGACTTCACATGTCCCCAGGCCCACGAGGCCAGACGGGGAGCAGAGGCACCTGAGTTTGAGAAACACAGCCTTGGGCAAACACCGTCATCTTCAAACGATTTCACTCTTACCTTCCAGTCCCAGATTCTTTTCTTTTGCTTAGTTTCAAGGAAGGAGCAGTTTAAATGCTAAAGACCGTGAAGAACGAAAGGGAGCCCTTCCATCCTGTGTGTCCGGGTTTACCTCGGCCCTCTGGCTGGGACTGGCAGTGGCATTGTCTATGCACAAGTCCTTTTAGATTGCACACGAAGGGTAGTACATCAGCACAAAGACTGTTTGCTATTCCTGGAGAGTTTTTCCATTTGTTTCCTTCAGGACTAAGGTGTTTTTTTTTGTTTTTTTTTTTTTCCCAAGAGCCCCTCAGTCGTCTAATGAACCAGCTTTCAGTTTTCAATATGTGTTATGGGAGAGATGATGGAGAGAGGGAAGCCTTTGCTACGTGGCTTCCCTCGCAAAGCTGACAGTGAAATAGTGCACGTCGGCGTGGTGGATGGGCCAGAAGATATAAGGGAGGACGGGGCTTTCTCCGCACTCCTCTTTGTGAACATTCTCCCACCGCCCGGCAGTCCCCAAAGCAAACGCCAGCTGGCCTGCGCAGGCTTGACTCTTTGATAGCTATTTATGAGCAGACGCTGGCTTCTCCCAGACTCTCAGCAGTGAATCTGTTTCTCTGGTATTTAAAGGCAGAAGTATGGCCATTAGGAGGAAATGGACTATTTGTGTGATAAATGCAAAAATGCTGTGGCTTTGTGTGATTTATTATAGATGAGTGTGAGAGGGAATATAAAAACTATTCCATTAATTTCATTTCCCTTTTAGTGGTTATGAGGGCTTAGCTGCCTTGAAAATTATCTTCTCATTCTCTCAGGAGAGAGATTTGCAAAACTGCAGCATGGCGGGCTGTGTTCTAGCATAAGCAATGGAATCACCCTGAGGAAGCTAGTTCTCCTGGCTCCCCTGGCCCCAGCCTCCTATAATAATAATTTCTGGCCAGTGAAAGGAAGTTGTTTGGAGCCTTCTCTAATCCTACACATCCCCAGTCTAATAACAGTGTCATTATGCCTCCCCACTAATTATACTTGGGTCACCACTTCACTCGTTCATATCTAAGTCCATCTGTTCCTTGAAGGGGCTCAGTAATGTCTATACTTGGAAACTCTAATATCCTGATTAGCTTTTCATATCAGGAAAGCTCTTTTTAATGCCTACGGTGCATTTTCAAAACCCAGGTTTGTAAACTGGACATTTAGAAGGAATCATTTTAAATTCATATCAATTCTGCCAACTCCCAAAGATGTCTTCAAGCCAAAAACTCCTTATCACACCACAAGTTCTAGCTCTGTTTTAGAATAACTGGCAGAGAACCATTTTGCACTAAGAAAACAGGTGATAACATTAGCTTAAATTTGGAGAGTCCTTACCATTAGCCCAGCACAGTTCCAAGACAGCTACAAACATCATCTCACTTCAGCATCTGCACAATTCATTGTAGTAGAGATGATTATTAGTGTCTCTATTATGTGGATAATAATAAATAAGAATTTAAGTTAATTATCTAAAAATCACACACCTGGTAAATGGTAGAGGCTGGATTTGCACCCAGAGTTCAGATCCAGAGTCTAGGCTTTTAACTGTACTACTGGGCTGCCTCCAATGAACATCTTTAAGGAAAGCCATGCTTTGAAATTTATCAGTTATTAGTCCTGTGTTGTCTGTGGTTATTTTGAAGAACAGATGACATTAGTAGTGGAATAAATATGTCGGTGGTCAACCCAGCATCATCTTTTCTTCCCTTTTTCCTTTCAAAAATAATTATTTTTTTTCAGGTATCTACTCTGTTCCCATAACTAATTCCATCTTCACCTCCAGAAGAGGTCGTTGATTAATCTAAGCCAATTGGGATACTCTTATTATCCTTGAGAGTGATTGAATATCAGGACTGAGCCAATCTGCTCTGGGAATTCTCCTGGTAATCATCACTGGCCCCGGGGTGTTCTCAACACATAAGTCAGTCCAGCAAGACCGAAGAGAAGAATATCCGTCCTACATTTAGGGAAGCAGATTAGCTCCCTCCCACTAGAACAGTGCAGCACCTTGCCCCCGTTGCTGCTGGCACCCATCTGCAACCGTGCAGAGAGCTAAGCTGATGCAAAGTTGATACGGAGGAGGAAGGAGTCAAGTGGACAAGAAACAGCCAAATCCCTGATCACCGGAAACTGATCACATACCTCTCTATGGAAGATACATTTCCTTTGCATTTTAGTTGACTTGAGCTATGGTTCCTTTATAGCCTCATGCATCCTAGAGAATGTAGGAAGCCACTCACATGGTATGATTTCAGAGGTGCTGAATGGCAGGCTGCACCCACATATCTCCCCCACTGCTTGCTACAGCACCTGTAACAAGTTCCTGTAACCACAGGCTTTCCTTAAGGATCTTCTGATGACGCTGATTGTTAACTAGGTCGACATGACACTTTATGTAAAGGAGATGTTCAAGGGCATCGGATTAACAGGCTAATTCATGTTATCCTGGCCCTGCCTGGCACCCCGCCAACCTCATCACATCTGTGCTTCTCCTGACTCCCACCACAGTGGCTTTCATTCTGGTCTTCAGATTTACCGCATCCTCCTCTGCCTCGAGCCCTTGGCTGCTGTCATCCCTCCCGCTACGCACTCACACGCCAGAACCCTGGCTGCTCTCAGCTTTCCGGGCTCAGCTTGGTTAACATTTCTTCAGGGAAGCCTCTGGTCTTTCTGTATTGATCACATCCCCTTGTGAACCCTTCTCAGCACCATCTTAGCAGAAACCGTGAGATGTTTTCCTGTATCTGTTTTTTCCTTCTTCCTTAGCAGGACCCCAGATTTTTAGCCGGGCACACAACTGATCAAAGTAGAGACTCCATCTCCTCCTGCCTCCTTTTCAGCTGTGAGTGGCCCCGGATCAAATGCTATTGCTGATGCTCTTGGTGTCTGGTGCATTTCCCTCAGCAGTCACCATGCCAGGGCAGCCCAACCTCATCCTGCTGCAAGAGCTGGGTACTCACTGCCTTGAGGCTGCTCTCTGGTCTGGGGGTGGTAGAAAATGATGGGGGGTTAAGGAAACCATGGGCAGCCTTCAGTGAATGACAGATTGGGGTGGGAGGAAAAATACCCCAGCTTCCCCGCCTTCGGGGTGGAATTGCTCTGAGGCATGTTCTCCATCGCCTCCTGGATTCGCCAGTGGCATTGAGCCTCAGTCATCCACAGTGGTAACTTGTTCTAGAAATATCCTTTATTGGCTTCCCTTCCTTCTCACTTCCCCATTCCCCTGACATAATTTTCTAGGATTATTTCCCCAACAGACTACATGCACTTCATTCCTTATCTCAGGGTTTGCTTCCAACAAAAGCCAATGTCAGACACGGTGCTCTCTCCCACACTGAGGTTTCCCTGATCTTCCCACAGCAGACATTGTCACCTTTCTTTCCTGAACCCATTGACACTTATTTTGTACATGTACAACAAAGTTTTTCTGCCTTATTGGCTCATTCCCCCAATTAGAATCTTAATTCTTTGCATATCGAATTAAATGCTCAGGTTCTGGTGTCAGACAAATTTAAAATCCCAGTTCCACCTCTAAGTAGCTGTGTAATTTGGTACTGTACCTCTCTGGGTATGTCTTCTCACCAGTACAATAAAAATAATAGTAATGATATCTGCTGTTTAATGGTCTTGTGAGGATTAAATTAGGCTATCCCTTTATGTAAAGCATTTAGCAAAATGCCTGACAGTTATCATTGAATAAATGTTTCCTATTACCATATTAGTAGTAGTCGTCATAATATTAATCTTTGCATCTTCCACAGTGCATGGTACAACATCCATTCAGTATACAGTAGACACTAAATTGATATTTTTTAATTGAATAATAAAGTGGTGAGCTAGATCAGCACAGTTTGTTTTCATAATCCACATTGCGACTTGATTTGACCAATACTTTTATGGTACACACAGCAGAAGTACCGCAAAGCCACTCAATCCTTGAGATTTCTCGCAGATGTAAATATAAACTGCAAGTGTTCTTCTGTCTGCTCCAGGAGGAAGATACAGTTTGTCATTTGTCCGAGAAGTTCAAAGGCACAGAAAGATGGGTTAGAGATCTCTCTTTTCCTTTGGTGCACTCAAGACATGTTTAAAGGGGTATACTTTCACTTTATACCTTAAAGTATAAAAGGGTACACTTTAAGCTGCACTTAGAAGTTCCATGTGGATAGTGGCTTTGGGACCAGGGCAGAGCACTCTGCATCTTCTCATAGCCACCCCCTGTATCATATCAAAGTAAGTCTGATAAACCAAACCTAAGTCACTCCTCTGCTAAAATTTCCTTGAAAGCTTTCCAGATCCTGCCCTAAAATGTGGTTTACAAGGTCATTTCAGGTTCATGCCAATCTCTCCAGGCACATCATCCCAGTAAGGTAAACTCTCCCAGAACTTTTGTGATTCCTCTGACGCCTGCGTCCCACTTACGTGCCATTGCCCGCAGTGATGGCTTTGCCACGAGGACCCTTCTGCATCTCTCTTTTTTGCCTGGTAAATACCTACTCACCTTCCAAGATTCAGCTGAACCTCCACTAAGAAGACTCCCCTCTCCCCAACCCCCAATCAGGTAAAACTGCCCACTTCCTCTTCCGTATCCCCCCCAGAAGCTCGACCTTGAACATCTGTGCTAGATGATATGTGAGACTCAAGCACCGCACTATCCAGGTGGTTCAGACCAGAAAGAAATGGTTCTTAGTTCTGGCCGGGGGAACTACAGAAGGGAGAAGGGAAGATAAACAGCATCTACTGCAAACATACCTCATGCCAGACACTACTATGTTTCCGGAAATGACAAAAACAACATTTCAAGACGAGCATCGTTATTATGCCCACTTTTTCAAAAGTGGACATCAAGGCTCAGAGGTAGAGGTTATTTACCCAACTAAAAAAAGGGCAGAGTTACCTTTGAACTCAAATCTATTCTATGTGACTCCAAATCCCATGATCTTTCTATTGCTTAAAAACCAAAACATACAAGTACAATAAATATGTTAAGGTCCGATTTTACCAGATACTTTCAAACATATTGTTTACTCTTCAAAGAAGTCTTTTGAGGACCATATTATTATTCCCACCTTCATTTTACAGAGGAGGAAAGTGATAGTTTTGCCCAAGATCTTTGCATCAGTTAGAAGCCTGTGTGTTGTAAACGACACTCATGATAACCTTGATGACCATTTAGTTCCTAGAACTGAAAATGTCAGCACTACCAGCTTTAGGCAGGTCAAACCGTGACACCAACACTGCTATGCACTGGCTTGCTCTCTCTCTCTCTCCCTCCCTCTGCCTCTCAGAGAGTTGACTCTTCATCCTCAGACTCCACAGAGAGTCTCTCAAGCTGTGTCAGTCCCTCCTCTCAGGGCTGCAGCACGGGAAACTCTCAGTGGAGCCCAGGAACGAGGCCAGCTTCCCTTTCCCAGAAGTCCCAACAGCGCCTGCTGCGTCTGATTGGTTCTGACTGCATGTGGACCACATCCGCGCCTGATCCACAGGGCAGGGCAGGGGGATGAGATATGATAATTAGCTCAAGCCAAATGAGAACCATGCCCGGAGGCTGAGGATGAATGAAGAGGCATCCTTTTTATCCAGAGGCACAAGAACACGTGTAGTGGAGAAGTGAAGGAGGGCTCAGGGCTCAGTCACCAAGAAGAGGAAATGGATTACGGGGAGGCAGGATGTGTTGAACAACCTTGATAACCAATGTCTTCTGATGCCAGGTGAAATTCTCTTTCCATTTCACAGTGACTTATGAAAAACAAAATAAGTTGCAATATAAAGTGCTTTTCTAGGCCAAACGAGCGGTTTATATATTAAGAGCCCTGGGTCAGAGATGGGAAGAAGGGACTGTAGATGAAAGGGCAGGAGGGTGGGTCTGTTAAAGCTCCCCACAGTCTGAGCCCTGGGATTGAAGGACTCAGAAAACCAAAGAGGAGGACAGACATTCCAGGTGGGACTTGGGAGGATGGATTGAGGGAAGTTTCTGAGATGAAGCTACGTGTAGAATGATGAGGGAGACCGTAAGTTAAAGATCTCACTTAGTCTATGACCTTACCATTAACGCAGAATCATGGGAAATAGTTCCAATTAACAACTTTAGAAGGTCTGAGAAGGTAATGATGCTTCTTGGATATAGCAATTTGCACATACTCCAAATACTAAACTGTAAGAGAAGTGTAAGGAAATCCAACAAAATCTTAATTTTTTTCACAGTCTCTTTGGTTCTTTTACAAAATATATCCAGCCTAAAATTATTTCAAGAATGTTTTTATTCATACTCTTTGGTATCCTTGCTTGCCTGGATGCTCAGAGTGTGTTCTTGAGTGGTTCAGCAAGGGTGTTAGCAGCGGGGTCAAAAAGGAGGTAATCATTGAGAGGTAGGAAGATCCTAGAATGCCCAGGTAGCAAAAGTGGACTTGATTCTGAAAATAACAGTGAGACGTTGCAAGTCTGTTAACAGAAAGGCTAGACAAAGGCAAAGCTGTGCCTTGGGAGTATTTCTGGAGCAGCAGTGTGAGCAAAAGATTGAAAGAAAGAGATATTGAAAGGGATGGATTTGAAAGACATCAAGAAAGAGAAATTGGCAGGACTCGGTGACTGATGGGTTTTGGCCGGAGGAGGAAGAGTGATGGGTCTGGGCACTTGAGTCAATGGCGCCAATGAGAGAGGTATAGATTTATTTATAAAACTCATATCTCGGGGTTTATTGCAGGTCACTTTTGTTATTTAAGAAGTCATTGGCTCAGTCTGAAGTCACCCTGAAAGGTAGAGAATTAAACACACTTTCTTCAAGGGGAAAGTGGAGAGCTGGGAAATGAGAAGGTAATTTAACATAGACGCAGAGAGAAAAGAAGAGTTCTTTAAAATTATTATTAAAAGAAGAATCAAATAATTGGAAATATTGTTCGTTGTTTGATGTGATTTAAAACACACTTAAGTCAGTGAAGCAAAAACATACATCCATTTAAAGATTTAATAAAGATTTTTTTTTTTTTTACTTTGGACTGGCTGTTTTAGTGTAAAATAGAAATGCGTTTTTTGCCTTTGTGGACGTTGCCTTGAGGATCGTGTTACATTCCTATAAATTAAAACTTGTATATAACCCTTATATCTTCATGGAGAGCTTAAGGCCCTGGGAACATTGCTTTTAAATTACAGGGAGATTACAGGTCCCTTCATCTTTTACAATTCTAGTCCCTTATCATTATTCTGATGTTGTTTCTCATCTCTACTTTTGGAATATTGCGATAACGTGCTAGACATCATTTGAGTTATCTTCCAAGCCACGTGCATGTTTCCTGAGAACTGCTTTCCCCTCCACAAGATAAGTCAGCTGCAGCCGTAGGCATACCACATGGCACAGCCTCTCGGCCACAGCCGATTGGGCCAGAGGTAGTCAGATTACTCAAGCTGAGCCAATCAGATGTTTTCCCCTGATATTTGGGCACTTGGATCAGGAAAGGCTGCCGCATGGAAAGAGTTACGGAAAGAGACTTGTTAAAAGACATGAATTTGTCGGCCAAGGGCACCATTTGGAGGGTAGTTGTGATGGCTCATAGGCAAGTGAAGCAGAAGCAGCCTTTCCTCTTCTGGAAGCAAATCTGAAAAAGAGAGAGAGAGGTGGAAAACTTGTGGACCCAGAGGAAGGTGGAGAATAAAAAGGCTGTGGCTGATGGGAGCATCGCTGTACTGCAGAAGACCGCAGTGCCTACCTTTGAATTCTACGAGAAATTCCTGAACCCTAACCAACATTGGGATGTCAGACCCAGGCAATGGAACCTAGCAGACAAAGTTTTTGCAACCATATAAGGTACGTATGCTGGATTTTGAGGGTTGTGTTTGGGGCTGTTCAAGTCTTGATAAGCACCCCACCTTTCCTTTGCAACCCTCCTCAGATTTGCTGATGCCCTGCCCCTCTGAACTTCCAGTGTTATTCACACTCTGCACTGCGACATTCACCTTGCCTTCCCTACAGTTCATGCCTACAGGTGATAAGCGCCTCCTACGCGTTAATTAGCTTGGACCTTTCTGATAACAAGAATGATTCTCCCAGCAAGGAGCAGCAAGGAATGATTGCCTTCGTAGGATAGGCAACAAACATTCCGGTATAAAATCATTATTCATGTTGTCAAAATGGCAAGTTGACAATGCAAAAATATTACTCATGTTAACTCCTTCAATATATTCACATTTATGGCTAACATATCACCCTATGGATATCATTAAACCACCCGTAAAAGAGACAGTATCCTCTATTTTTATCTATTTATACATAAACTGCCTCTCTCTGGCAATACCCTTAGCAATTTAGGGGCCTTCGTTGAATCACATAATTGGTTAATGATTCTGGGAGGCTCTTGCCAAAAGTTATGTAACGTTTCTACTTTTTTTAAAACCAAGCTGACAAAGTCAATCCTTAGAACAGTATTAGGTTATGAGTGTATGTCCATGATTATGTGTTTTATTCTCCACCATTTAAAATTCTCCAACAAATACTATTATTGTCCTTGACATTAAAACTTAGGGGAAAGTCCTTGAAAGAGATGCTCTCGTTATTTCTGCTCTCCTGGTTTTGATAGCCTGGTGGTTAAATAATCTCTCTAATATTCTGAGATGCATAATGCATCAAGCTCTTTGACTGCCAAAGAAGCATCAGAGACAGATGGGAAATCTAATGAGAGGGAGGCAGTTGACACAGATCCTGCTCGGTGCTGGCTGGTGGGCATGGTGAACTTGCATCAGCACTACTTGAGCTCTGCACAAAACACCATGAATTGAGAATTGGGGGATCTGACAAAGAATCCTTAAGCCTAGTAAAGCTGCTCATCTGAAACACTGGGGCCATGGCAGGGCCAGGGCCAACAGAGCCCGGCCTATGCTAAGTACTTGCAGAAGGAAGCCCATAGCCCTGCCAAGTGACCTAACCCTCCTCTCACAACCTGCAGGTCTTCGCCTGAACTGTCAAATGTAGGCATTTAGATCATCTGGGTGCATCACCTTTGCCAAATTGACTATAACAAACCCTGTCCCTGTGCTGGACCTCTGGGTAGATTGGAGTCTGAGAAGACAGCCTGTATATGGCAGGTCTCCTGGCTACCTGAGAACTAATAGATATGCTGTGAAGACCAAAGAAAGGGAGAAGGAAGGAGAGAGGAGGGATGTGAAACAAGAGAGAGAAAGGATAAGCAGAGGGAAGGGCGTGAGGGGAGAGGGAGAGAAAGAGAGAGTAAGGATGCGGAGAGAGGAAAGTTGGCAGGGGAAGGTTTAAACCATGGAATGGGAGAAGAGAAGGGAAAGAGATGGGGTGGAGAATAGGGAAAAAGGAAGAGAGGAGAAAGAAGGCAGGCAGAGAGATGGCAAGAATAAAGGAGGGAGGTAAAGTCGTTTAAAAAAATAACTTATTTAAAGGAGGAAACAAGCAAAAAGAAGGGAGAAGAAGGAAAGGAAAAACAGAAAAGGAAAGGAGAGAAAAAGGAGTTGATCAGCCCACGGAAAGCGTCACATCTGCTCTAGATACCCTCGGAACTCACTAGAGGAGGAGAGAAGGGGGAAGGTACCACTAGTCTCTCTGACCTGCACGTGCAGGTTGATCAAAGAGCAACACCTGTCAACCCTAGGCAATTTTGAAAAAGAAAAAAAATACCTGTTTAGTGATAAAATAATAGGAGAAGAACAAATGTGTGGTCGATCCTTGCACCTGTGTTCCCAGTAAGGAAGTGATATGCTCACAGTGGCACCACCTCACAACCCAGGATTAATCTGCTTATTCCCGTGTCTGCCCTCAGTTCAGTCACCTGATGCATGAGCCCATTCCTCCTTGGCCCGTTCCCCCCAATACTGTAGCAACCAATTGACTTCCTGTTGGCATATTTTATGCTGAGACATGCTTGCAGAAGTGTGGGATCATTATTGGATTAATTCTTAACTTACTTAGTAAGGAAAAGGTTAGTCATAACCAGGACCCAAAACGCTCTTATAACCAAGACTCGTGAATCAGAGCAAGGTCATTATTTTTGCTATTTTATCGTAGCTCTTAGTTCATAAACCAATATGTCCTTTGTTCTCCTCTCCTCATTTTCTAGGTGAGTGCAGTGGATGTTGGTGTCCCACCCAGACTCCTTTTACTGGGCTGGTGCACTCAGCCCCCGGCTGCTGGGTGTATAGGATCTCAGCTGTCCTCTTCTCCTCAGTATTGTCCCTGGCCAAAATGGAGCCATCTCATCTGAGAGATTGTCCACCTGTCCTCACGGCCTGCAGTCGCTCACTGATTCAGAGGCCTGGGGATGCAGAGGCTAGACCCCTGGCCTCACGGTGAGCTGACTCTGTATGTGATTCACATTTCACCGCTCCTCAGAGGACCAAGCTAAGGCTAGACTGGTCCTGAAATCTCATCTTTGCCTAGCTTTTCCTTTCATTCCCCTTCTCTCAAACACACTCATCATAAAACCACTTGCACGAGACTCTCTATTTCAGGCTCTGCCTCTGGGAAATCTGAACTAAGACAGTGAGATCACCTCCCAATCAAATTGCACGCCTAGAGGCAGGAGATTCTGGAAATACCCAATGTGGTCATGCTATCAATAGGTACCTGCCAAACCATTCATATGTCAATGAAATGAGAATTTATGAATTGCTGCTGCCTCAATTTAATTTGAACCAAAATACTTGAACTGGGCACTCTGTGCAGACCCAAGCAAGGGCTAACATATCTAGAAGCTCATTTGCATACTTGTAGAGGAAAGTCGTCAAAGAACACTGTCTTGAATGATTCCTTCACTCAATTCCTTATTTGCTCAGGTTGGAAAATCCTGCGCTCACATGGCAATAATATGAATGCGTAACTCTGGCTTGAGTAGGAGAGCAGAGTAACTCAAATCACTTACTATAACTCTTATGGTGGTAACAAAACACTTTCTTCAGCATTGTACCATTTACTGACTGCATGTTATTTCTGCTTCAAGGAGAAGCTGTCAGGTACTCCGAGAATTTCACAAATTCACTTTACCCGACTGACTACACTTTGCCATAAATTAATTACCACAAGTGTATAATATTTATTTCTGCCCAAGGCGGTCTGCCTGGTATGCCTTATTAGCATTCGCTGAAGAATATAAAAATAAAGGGTATAGTTAACAGGAAAAAATCGTTTATGCCTTCACATCTCCAAGGACTAAGCTTAAAAATAATTTTCTACTTTATCTTTTTGTTGAGTTTGTGTCACGGGCAGCCACTTCACACCTTTAGGTTGGTTGTAGAAGACAATGCAACTTCTGTGTAATTCATGCTGACCCAGAGGTCCAGCACAGGGACAGGGTCTGTTAAAGATTAACTATGGCGTAGTTATATTGCGGAACACAAAGCAAAACTTCTTTAAAATTCCATCAATTTGTCTAAAGAATCATGTAACACAAAAGATGCTCTAATTCATGCATTCAACAAACAGTTATTGAGCAATTTCTATGTTCTCATTACTATTGTAGGAACAAAAAGAAAAATATTAAAAAACAAACAAAACTGTGAATAAGACACACAGGCTCTCAGCCTAGGAGGAGTTTACGTTCTAGTGAGGGAAATGAAAGAATCAACAATTTCAAACTGTGACAAACATGATGCATAAAACAAAGAGTCAAGATGGAGTATTGGATGGGTTTGGAGGAACCCAGTTTAAACAGAATTACCAATGAAAAAAAAAGGCAGGAGTGGTGGCTTATAACTATAATCCCAGCATTTTGGGAGGTCGAGGGGGGAGGATCACTTGAGGCCAGGAGTTCCAGACCAGCCTCCACAACATAGCCAGACCTTGTCTCTATAAAAATAGAAAACTTAGCCAGGTGTGGTGGCACACACCTATAGTCCCAGCTACTCAGGTGGCCACAGCAGGAGGATGGCTTGAGCCCAGGAGGTGGAGGCTGCAGTGGCATCATCATAGTGAGCAACATAGTGAGATCCCGTCTCAGAAAAAAAAAAAAAAAGGAACAGGAGGAGCTGGCTGCCCAGAGTGGAAGGGAAAACATCCCTGGCAGAGCTAATAGCGTGGGCAACTCTCTGGAGACAGGAAAGAGCCTGGGATGTTTGAAAGACTTTAAAAAAAAAAAAAAAACTAGAGAAAACACTGTTGGAGCAGATTGTGCGAGAGAAAGGCGGGGCAGGGACAGGTGAGGTCAGATGGTTAATATCAGACCACACCACACAGGCCACGGTGATGTGAGGATTTTATTCTAAATACAAAGAACAGCATTGAAGAGTTCTGGGTAGGGCAGTGGCTGATTTGAATCATGTTTTAAGATGATTCTGGATGTGTGGAAGGTAGGTTGGCGAGAGGGCCAGGCCAGAGACCGAATAAGAGGCAAGGCGAGACCCAGGAGAGACAGAACCGCGCCTGTGACCAGAGCAGGGGCAGGACGTGTTCGGAGAAGTGAGGATCTGAGCGTGCATTTTGTAGACGGCATTGGGAGGGTTTGTCCCTGGATTGAAGGTGACCATAGAAGAAAAGACAAATGAATCAAAAGTAACTCTGGATTTACGGTTTAAACGACGTGGTGCAAGTTTTACCTCCCTTTTTTTGTCTTTTCCTAAGAGGAACATTTCATTTCGTTTGGCTGTCTTGGTGCTGTGTCCCTTTTCTGCCCCACCTATATCTTCCAGAATTTTTCTTTTCAACTAAAGGGGACAGCATGGTCCTTTTAAAATGTACATTACATTAGATTCTCGTATAGCTTCTCTCAATTTTCTCCACTCATGACACCTGCTGAAATCCCACAAACAAAGTTAAGCACGATCAGCAAGGAACCTTTGGTAGATTCCAAGGGAGAGGGGGCGTAACCGCAGTAGTCCCTCCTTACCTGCAGCTTCGCTTTTGCAGTCTCAGTGAACCACGGCTTGATAGTAGGTGAGTAGAGCACAGTAGGATATTTTGGGAGAGCCAGAGAGAGCGCGGAAGATACCACATTTACATAACTTTTATTGCAGCATATTGTTATAATTGTTCTATTTTATTAGTAGTCATTGTTAATCTCTTACTGTGCCTAATTTATAAATTAAACTTTATCGTAGATATGTATGCATAGGAAAACACCTGGTATACACCTACAGGGTTCAGGCATCCACTGAGATCTTGGAATGCAGTCCCCATGGATAGAAGGGGATCACTGTATAGATACTCCTATGCTGCTATTTTTGTCCCTGTCTTACTTAAATGGGCATAGATCGGTTCACTGAAGATATATTGCACTTCTCAAACTTTAACATATGGCAGAATCACCTAGTAATTGTGTTAAAATACTGATTTCTGGGCCCAGCTCCAGGGTTTCTGACTTAGTAGGTCTAGGATGGAGCTCAAGAGTTTGTATTTCCAGCAAGTTCCCAGACGGTGGTGACGTGGATGGTCCAAGAACTCCACTTTGAGAACCACTGAGAAATACTCTCAAAACTGTATCAAGGAGTGCCCAAAATATACAAAGAGGAAGATGGCATAACTAGTATTTATATATATATATATTTACATATATAAATATCATGGTTTAACTCTCACTGTCATTTCTTACCCCAGCACTTAGTAAATTCCTCAACTGTTGGCCTGATTGCCGACCTGCCTCTGTGTGTAAAATGTGGCCCTTCAGAGAAGCAGAACACTCTGGGTACAGTGGTGACTTCTCATTACAACAGACGAAAACGGATGAGTTAATCAGGAAGTCCCTTCATCTCCTCAGAGGCTCATCATTCCTATTCCAGGAGTTCAGACAAGCAGTTAATCTGCCGGGAAGACGGAAAATGAACTGGCTGTAGCGATCCATTCCTGCCAGAGGGGGCATGACGTGAAGAAGAGGATGCTCATGTATTATCATTAAGGACATCCAGGTTGTTCATTCAGGTATTTTACATTGTAATGCGGTGTTTACTGAGCCTGCTGCTTTTTTTTTTTTTTTTCTCCCTTTCAGGTAGGGAAAAGCCACAGTAAAATCATCTTCTAACTGTGCACTGCTTTTTATTTTGTGAAGACTTTAATGGATAATATGTTTTTTTAAACTTTAGAGTCCCTGATAAGATAGGAATGGTTCTCCCCATTTAAAGTCTGTGCTATGAGGAGTCGGTGGGTCTGAGTTTCCGCTCACCAGACATCCGGGTCCTTTTCGCTCTGACCAACTAAGCCCATCGAGACTTTCAGCCCGTTTTCTTTAACTACTGAGTATAACGCTCTTCTAACAAAAAGTCCACAGTAAAAGGGTTAAGCTGAAGCGTATGAACTTGCCCATTTTTGATGACTTTTAACCTACAATTTTATATGATTCAAACCGATGAAATGACACAAATTGTATTATTACTTTCCAGGAGACAGAAGAATGTTTTGAGAAGGAAAATGGCCTTGGGGTCAGCAGTGTGGGGTTCAAGTCAGACATTGAACGTAGCACTTCATGTCTGTGATCCTTCATCTCCACACTGGTAAGAGGAGGAGAAGTATAATAATGCCTACATCATCGCATCTTTGAGAGGATGCTTGGAGAGCAACCATTCAGTTCAGATTCACAAAATACCTGTCTTCTTCCAGGCGCTCTGCCCATCATCTGATCATCTGATATTACTGTGCCCTTAAGGGATTCACCTTGAGGATTTTCCTGCATTCCCCTCCATCTGTATCAAGACAGCCTCCTCTGGTGGCTCTTTTCCTCCTGGAAGGACAAAAGCATCCTGAGAAACAGGATTAAGAACATTCACAAAAGCAGTTGAAGATACATAAAAAAAAAAGTCAAAAATATTTCTCCCAAAATTATCCTGGACTGCCTCCATGCTCAGGGGCCGTTGCATTTGCATTCCTTCTGGGGACTGTCCCCCGTCTGGGGACTGTGCGGAGTATCTTCCACTTGCTCCTCCAAATTCTCTTTCCATTGTTTTCTTCCCTGCTCTGTGCCGCAAGAGGCTGGCCAGCATGGGAGCCAGCGTGGGAGCACATCTGCAGGAGATCCGTGGAGGGGAAGGGAGGACCTCAGGGCATGGATTCCCCAGGAAGCCTCTCTGTAGAGTTTCCACGAATTTAAACAAAGGGCATGCTCCTTCCTCTCAGGTATCCTTCCACATAGCTCTTTCTCTCTCTTTGCATTTCTTTTTCTCCAAGTTTTAGTAACCATTTTCTTCTGTCCCCCATTCGGACCCAGCCTGTTTCTCACCCCGGGGTAGTACCCAATCTCTTTTGGTTTCCTTACATGCTGATCGTAACTTTGCAAAGAGGCCCTCTCTAAAATTCCCCTCAAACTACACCATTTGTGTGCCATCTGCTTCTTGCCGGGACCCTGATCAAAGCAGAGTCCCTCCAGGATCTTGGATGCGAAGACCTGGCTATGAGAAATGAGCTCCCCGCACAGCTCCCTACCGCAGGAAACAGCCCTGCGCATAATGTCCTTTTAGAGGCTTATCCAGGGGAGTTCCAGGGTTATTACAGTCATAAATAAAGATGTTAACAGCTACAGGGAACCAAGGGTTTCGCCAGGAAAAGTTCCTTGTGCCGACCTAAGATGAAGAGTACTTCACATCAAGATGAAAGGGGAGAAGCAGCACTTGAGTGATAATAAACAGCCATAAGCCACAGGCAACCTCCAGTAAGCAGGCAGACATGCCTACCTTGGGAGCGGAGATCGCGGCCAATTGGACGATAATGCGAACTCACTTTAGGTACCAGCCACAATTGCTCAGGCAGCCTGCAGGGCCCAGCACAGAAAATAGTGGGGAAGGCAACTTAATTCAAACAAATTCTTTAAAACATGACTTGAGACAGGCTCACCACAAAGGCCCTCCCCACAGGATGTTCTAGAGTTATTCCACTGCCTTTGCCCACATTACAGAGTCTTCGATAGTCCATAACAGTCACTATTATGGGTAGTATCTTTAATTAAGCTTGATTGATTTTCTCATTCATTCATTAGTTCATTCATTTCTTCATCCATCCATCCATCCATCTAACCAATGATGCTGCAGGCATCTACAAAGTACAAGCCATGGGGTTATACAGGTGACATACCAGTAAAAGCAAGAGATGGTCCCTAATTACAATCAGGTTGGGCGGGCAGACAGACAGACGAACAGAAATGAAAAAGCTAGTGATCCTGTGATACTGTGATGAGTGCACTTAGTGACATGCATAGAAGAAGGGCAGCACAGAGGAAGTAGACATGGCCCAGACCCTAGGGGACCCTGGGGATAGTCAGGGAAAGCTTCATGGAAGAAGTGACGCCAGAGCTGAATTCTAACGTCAAATCTGATTTAAATGGGGACAGGCTATCCAAGCACGTGGTATAAATCATAAGCATCTTTAAACAGAAAATTCCGAAAGCACATCCTTCAAGGAAACTCGGTGCCTGAAGTGGTACCCAGAGGTTAAAGAACCCTCATTCTTTTTCTAACACATAACTTGGTTGCTAGGCAACCAACACTGGGCTAGATCCAGCCTCATTCTCAATTAATCTGGGGAAGATACTTCGTTTTTTAAATTCATATCCTCGGAGCTTCATTTACAAAGAACAGGAAACCACATTGGGCCACTCTATCTGGTTTAACTGTGAATTTCCTAATCATGCTTCTACCTCAATTTAGACCTAAAAACGTCACACCTATCACTGTGGATAAGCACTGGTACAATCATTTTGAAACAAATCTTTCTCAGATCGACTTGTGAGAAGCCATTAAACTTTTATACTCTCTTGAGAAAAAGAAAGATGATTAAGATGAGTTTTGAGTGTCTTTGTATAACAAGGCAATATTGTAAATACAGGGAAAGGGATATTGTAATTATATGTATCCAGTATCAACTGCCTCCAGCTATGTGATCAACACAATGCCAGGTATCAAGCGATAAAATAGCAATGTGATTAGTGAATTTCAGCCCTGAGAACTTTTAACTGTGATAGAAAAGGTTACTGATACTGCACGATGAAGGATTCTTTTTTCAGTTCTATTAAATTCTATTGAATCATTATATGGAAAAAGGTGGACTTATATGTTCTGAATTATAAAAAAGACACAGGTTCTAGAAGAATTCATATGGTATGAGTTTATTATGTGGGTGGGGAGATGTGTTCATTTGTTTGCAAATGCATAGAAGGAGACAAAGAACCGGCAGCAAACGCTGTTTACAATAATACCTCTAGCTGGGTTGAGGGACAGCCGTGGAGTTTCAAATTCTATACTGAAGCACTTAAAGCAGCAAGGTCCCCAACCTTTCCTCCTGCTGTGTGGCCCAGGGCATGGGGAGCGCGGAGCCCAGGCTGTGATACAAGCAGATGGGGAACGGCTGTAAACACAGATGAAGCTTCCCTTTCTCACCAGCCGCTCACCTCCTGCTGTGCGGCCCAGTTCCTAACGGGCCACACACTGGTACCAGTCTGTGTCCTGAGGCTTGGGAACCGCAGACTTAAAGGAGTACATAATTGAATGTGTGCTGGCATACCTCACGTTATTGCACTTCACTTTTTTGCACTTAGCAGATACTGCATGTTTTACAAATTGGAAGTTTGTGGTAACCCCGCATCAAGCAAATGTAGTGGCTCCTTTTCCTCCAATAGCATGTGCTCACTTTTTGTCTCTGTGTCACATTAATTCTCAAAATACTTCGAACTTTTTTTATCATTATTGTATCTGTTACAGTGATCTGTGATCAGGGTCTTTGATGTTACTGCTGTAATGGTTTGGGGGTGCATGGACTGTGTCCACGTAAGACTGCAAATTTATCTGGTCACTGTTGTATATATTCCAACTGCTCCATTGACCAGCTGTTACCCCATCTCTCACCCTCTCCTTGGGCTCTTCTATTTCCTGAGCCACGACAATGTTGAAATTAGACTAATGAATAACCCTACCATGGCCTATAAGTAAGTATTCCAGGGAAAGGAAGAGTCACATGTCTCTCACTTTAAATCCAAAGCTAGAAATGATTAAGCTGAGTGAGGAAGCCATGTCACAGCACCTTTCCATGTCATGCATTGATTGAAATTATGCAGTTAAATCAGCATGACCTAGTACCATCTTAAGAGCCAAAGTGCAGAGGTCTCACAGGTGGATCAACAAAGATGCAAAGGCTGATCAGAACCACATTTTGAATTCTCACTTCACTATGGTAGTGGTCAGCACACTATTTCTGCAAAGAGCCAGACAGTAAAAATGTTCTCCTTTGAATCCTATATGGTTTCCATGGCAGCTACTCAACTTAATTATAGATCAAAGGCAGTCATACATCATATGTAAATGAATGGGCATGGCTGTGATCCAATAAAACTTTACATCTATGTAAAAACAGTCTACGGGCTGGTTTTGGCCCATGGGATATATGTATATGTCAGCTATAGTTAGCTGACATCTGGTATATGGCAGTGAGAGAGAAGAAGGGGTCTGGCTGTTCCATCTCTCTCTATAGAACCCTGCGATTCTCTAGAAAGGGCTGATCTAAGGGGTCACCTTCCTCCCTGATGCACCAAATACAACCTTCCTGATGTTGTGTGCTTCTCAGAGGGAGAAAAACTCTCATTAGTGAGGAGCACTGTTTGGTCAAACTTACAAGGAAAATGTGAAATTAAAGTAAGTCAAACTTCATGTTGTTGGAACTATAAACTATTTTGAGCCCTGAGAGCAATATGGCTATGTGGCATGAGTCATGTGACATGCAGCTGCCACTTCTGCTTTGTCCTGTAAATGATAAGGAAAGACCAAATGGTGTCAAGATCCCACGACATTTGGGATGGCATACATAAATAAAACCTAATGAGAACCCCCAAATATTCTTTTTTTGCCATAGTGTTGAAGTGTTCTCCAGGAAACTTTCAGAAGCATTAACAAGGAGGACAGATGATTGATTTAAATTTCACCAGCTCCCCTTCCCTACCTACTAGTGAATAGAGAAATAGCTGTACAGGCAGACATCAGAGAGTAACCCAGAAGGTGGAAGAATTTAAAGCCAAGCCAAAGGAGCAGGGATTAAAGGAACCACAGGGAAAAGAGATGCTCAATGTCAAAAGAGCACTATTGTAGATAAAAAAAAAAAAAAACCTGACCTCAAATATAAAGGCAGATGAAAATCTTAAGTTATAGCAAATTTGTTCCATATTGGCCCAGAAGGTAGAAATGAGTGCCTAAAAAAGACTCAGGTCCAGCTCAAGCAAAAGAGATTCTTTCAGAAAATTATAGTTTCCTAAAAACACAACAGCTGTTACAGGAGCATCTTATCCGTGGAAGTGCGCAGGGAAAAAAAAAAAAAAGGACTGGTGGACCAGATGAATTAGTATAAAATGATGGAAAGAAGAGGAGTTGGACCAGGACAAGGAGAAGCCTGACTTTCCTCCCGGCCCTGAGATTCTATGACTGCATCCATACAGGCTGGCCTGACTTCCTTCCTTCTGAAAAAGCTTCCTGAATGCGCACATAGGTGCTCATTGACTATTTGTTGAAGGAAAGGAAAGAAGGCAGGCCAAATTGAGGATTCTTTAACAAAGTGTAAATGCAAATTAAATCTGTATAACACTGAAAAGGGAACTGTTTAACGGTTCACGTGTTCCTCGCCGCTCTGAAGCTGTCACACGACCCTAAGAGCAAAGAGTTCATTCCAAGACCTGGGGTAAGGGGGGGAGTCAGGGAGGCCCAGAGCAGGTGAGGTTTGGTCGGCCACCACTGAGTGTGCCTGTGGTCACCTCGGCTGTGTCCCCACGTGCTGCAGGGCGAGGCGGGTGCTGGCCGTTAGCGCGACTGTCTCCTCCGTAGCAACAGCAGGATTCTCTGGAAGTCAGGGCAGTTCAGAGAAGACAGCTTGGGGCTCAGGTCCGGGATGCTAGGGTAGGTGAGTAAAAGACTCTGCCCCCAGCCTCGATAAACTCTGGCTCTGGAGAGGGGATCCACAGCAGGGAAGGGTGAAAGGAGGAAAAACCCCATTCTTTTTCTCACCCAGAGTGTGACGGTGACGTGTCTGTACCGGGTAGGGGAGCAAATGTAAAACAGTGATGTGTGTGTTTCAAGGTGTGTTTCAGGCTGTGTTCAGCTCTACGGCTCATTTGATCCTACCCATAAGGTGAACCAAGCAAATAACCCGGAGCTTCAGACTCCTAATTTCAGACCCCTTATCAATGCCAGTGAGGAGTCTGAGCAGTGGATTCATTTTGTTTTGTCCCGTGTTGCCACAGCCGAAACACAGGCCCCTCTCAGAAGCACCTGGACCCAGAGGCCATCACCCAGGTGTGCGGCTCTGGAAACTAGAAAGAGTATTATTATTACCAGTCTGCTTTCTATAAAGGAAAAGATGAGCAAATCAGAACCGGAATCCTGCCAAGTCTGAAGCCAGTGCCTCCATGGAGACCTAATTCCTGCTTAATAGCACTAAATGATTAAATTAGACCCTTTGACACTGCTTCTTAAGAACAAACGATGGCTGAGTGCTTTGTTCTATCAGCCTTCTGTTTTATGATTCTAGTCACTGGGTGTGATCTAGAGGACCTCTCTGAGCTTGCTTTCAACCTTGAGAGAACCCCAAAATGTTTTCTTATTAGGCCAGCGACGTCAGTAGAGAGCATATGCTACATTTATTGATAAACTCCTCCAAGTGCCGGAGTTATAACTTGGCACTTGCTAGATGATTACATTAGATTTGCTGTTAATAATTGCACCCCGGAAACTAATTTAACTTCTTGTTCCTCCCCAAAGCAGTATTTTACCTTATCCTTTAGTTCAAGGGAAAGTTGGTGAATCTCAGTCACCATAAATGAGATAAAGGGTAATTTGTCAGATTAAATCCCTGAGCTAAAAATTAAACAGTGAAAACATGGTGCAAGCTTTTTACGAGCCTCCATCCTTGAGGTGATTGGAGAGGCATAAATTTAGATTCCAAAATTGGAGCTATCCCTGAGGACGGCAGTGGGTTTGGTCTGAAAGGGAGGCTCTCTGTGGTGTGGAGAGCGATGACGTCAGGCTCAGTTTTCGAAGGAAACTGTAGGAAGGAGGAGGAGTTTTGCAAAGTGAGGGAAAGTGCAGGTGGCCGGCACACAGCCCTGGAGAAACTGCAGGTAGTCACTTCCATTGGGGAGAAGGGGGACACAGAGGTGGGGCTTCTCACTTCACTTCAAGGTGAAGCCAGTACAGCGATGACCAAGCCCGCCCTGATCTGGACCACCCCACTCGCCGCCCTGCCACCATCCCCCCAGCCTGTTCTTCCCACCATGGACTCAGGCTCTTCCTCCACTGCTCGGCATGCTTCTGCCTCAGGGCAGCTGTATTGGCTGTTCCCTCCTCGACCTGGAACACCGCCCCACCCCTCTGATGAGCTGGCAGCCTGCCTCTCCCTCACGCCTTCAGGCCTCAGTGAGAACTTTCCAGACCACCCTGTTTAAAAGAGCAAACCCACCTCCCCTCCTCCCCGCCCTCCTCTCCAGCTTTTCTCTCCCATGCATGGCCTGACCACTTTCCAACTCGTCATACATGTCATCCTGTCACTCTCTGTCTGTCTCACCCCCACCCAGGTCTGAGCATGAACTCCCTGAGAGCAGGTTTCAGTCACTGCTGTGTCCCCAGCACCCAGAACAGTCCTAGAAGGTGCACGAGGGAACAGCTGAAGGAAGGAAGAGAGGAAACAAGGGTCCAACTTGGGAAAAGAAAGTAAAAGAAACACCAAGAGGGATGAAAGAGATCAGTTGCAGAGATGAAAAGGCGACTCCAAAAGGAGAGAGGATGGGAGAGCCAGGAGGTTTGAGGGGTTCTTACAAAGAACAGAGCACGGTAAGTCACTGCTCTGACCCGTACTGTCTCTCGGCATGGGGGCTTCCTACCTCACCTCCTGCTCTCTGCAATGAGCCGCTCACACCCCAGAAGTTCTGTTCTTCCTGAGAAAGCCGCAGCATCTCAGCACAGAGGGGTGGGAATCAATTATTCTCTGGGCTGTGGCCAGAGCTGAATTATCTGGCGGGGGCTGGGGGAAGCTGGGCCCCCCCCCACCAGGCCAGGAGCTCTTGGTTTGCCCGCCCACCCCACGGTGCTCCCACAACTGGCAGAAACGCAAGGAAACAAGTAGACAGAGCTTGTGCCTCCTCACACCAAACCAGGGTTAGCTGACAGTTCCATTCAGGGAAAGAGCAGTGGAGAAACAGGAATAAACACATGCATGGAACCCTGCTATGCCCTGCGATCCCTCCGACATGAGAAAAATACAGATTTTTTTAAGCAAGAAGGACAGAGAGGATGGAAGAAGCGATAAAGTAAATAAGAGATGTTAATTTATTTTGGCAAGAGTGAGAGACAGTAGAGGAATTACCATATTTCATCCATTCTGAAACATGCATCTTGTTCACATTTGAGCATTTCTGAAATCAGCATGGCTCTTACAAGGGGTGGCGTCCTGCAATTGGAATTGGCAGCAGGTTGTTTTCCTTCTTAATTATTCATTAGATAATCAATAGCATGCTATCTTTAAGAAAGAACAAGAGAATAAGAAAAAAACTCTTGAAAATTAAAAATGTAATAATAAAACATTTTTAAAGAGCCATCAGAAAGGTTGAAAGATAAAGATGGTGAAATCTCTCAGAAAAAAAAAGGACATACAAACAGAAAATGGGAATAAAAAAGAGAATCTTGAGAGCATCCCTCCAAGAAGTGCTCAACAAACAGAAGGCCTAGAGAAAGAGGATAAAAATCAGGAGGAAACACAATTATCCTAGAATGTAGGAATATTATCTAGAACCAAAAAGTATGAGTTCCTGGACCGATGGGGCCCGCAGATGGACACACAAGACCAGGAATGAAAGCAGTGCAGTGCCAGGCCCGCAGGCATGACCTCGCAGGACGCTGGTGACGGGGAAGATGCTTAAAGACCTGAGGGGTTAAACGAGCACACGGGTGGTGGTTTGGTGACAGGCGGGCACCGCATTTCTGGAAAGCCAGCCTGAAGCAGGCAGAATATAGACTGACCACTGAGATAGGGACCTCAGTGACTAAGTCCGAGCTCCTGAGCTCATGGCAAGGGGTGTGGGGAAGAAGCTGGGCTGGGATCACTTCTGAGCAGCTGTCTGCACAGCCTTCACCCGAGTGAACAATGCACTGTGCTTGGCTCTCACATTTTTGCAGCAGGTCTCTCTTGAAAGAACTCAAGGTTAGCAGGTCCAGTGGAGGTTCTGGACTCAACACCTGATTATGCACAAAGCACAGAGAAAATAAGCAAGATGTTACAACACTGGAGCATCTGGAGTCCTCAGGGTATTTATAAATAAGCACGTTGTAATTCACCATCATTAATTGATGGCAATAATTGAAATTGGGAAATCTTACCCCCAAATCTAGCTTTCTGGCTAATATCAAAGCACAACGAGATTTGACGACATAAGGCTCGTCTTCTTGGAACGGTTGGCTGGAGCTTAGTAACAGATACCTCCTTCAAATCTGACTGGCCACAACCCCCACCACTCTCGATTGTACCCAAACCCTGAGGTCAATTGTCCATTGCCATTCATCATCGAATGGACGTTCTTTTTTTGATTGTATCAGACTTAAATGGAAAATAAATTCTTCCCTTTAACCTGGTCCTCATCACTCGCATTCCTCACCAGCCTAATTCTTATGGGCACTTCAGTTGCTAGCCGGCTTTAGCAAGCCGCAGAACAGCATCTCACTACTACTGAGTCCAGCTACCACTTCAATGCTATACCATGGAGATGATGTCATTTAAAAGGGGGTCCCTGGTAGGGGCCACAGGTAAAAACTCTCTCACCTCGCTCCCTAATTAGCCACTCAATTAGCGCACCTAAGTTTCCTTCTGCAAGAGGGATCCTGTGACATTAAGTTGCTAAGATACTGCTAATGTAGCAAGGAAAGTATGGCTAATGGAGAACATAATATCTCCATTATTAAAACTTAAGTTCCATTTAACGACTTTCTCCTATTTACCCCAACTCAGACATGAAACTCCCGTGTCAGACACTATTTCACAGTGTCTTCCTGGTTTGTTCTTTCTATATCTTTTCAATTCAGAACACAAAAAAGGGGGAAGAGACCATATATGAATCGCATATATATGATTCAGCATCTTAGAATGATTTAAGGTTGTAGGCTCAATTCCTCCACCCTGAGTATGGAGACCTTTCACACACTCAGTTAAGGGTATCTCTGAAAATTAAAGAGAGAAAGATCAATAACCTGTTGCTATCTGTAACCGCTGCTGACAATTTATGACGTGTTTGCTGTAGCTTGGCTTCAGGTGGCCCAGACGAGAAGTGGCCAGCTCTGAAACGCACCTGTAATTGGGATGTCCCTGATTGTGGGGTGGGGCAGAGGCCAGGTCACTTTATAAATTGCCCCAGCCCACTTCACATGGGCTGTATCAGGCCGAGGGATCCGTGCGTGCAAAGGCCGGGAGGAAGGAACCAGTATAGCTGCTTGATGAACTTGGCGTTGTTCAAGCCCTTGGAGCAGGCGTGCAGCTTGGCAAGGGAGGTGGGATAGAGAAAGGGTCGTGGCAGGGGTTTTGCAGAACGATTCATGTGCGTGCTATGGCATCTTACAGGGGATGTTCGCACTCCAGAAATATGCTCAGTTATTTTTTAGAATAAACCGTTCCTGACTTCTTTGTTACATGCCTCTTTGTTAACGTAACAATAACACCTTTTATTTGAGCACTGTGAGCCTTGCCAAGCGGGTAATCACCCGGTCACCCACCCAACCCACACATGAGTTCTGAGCGCCACGCTTATGTTCTGGGGGAGGGAAGACTGTAATTGAGTGAAATATAAAATGTAAGAAATTAATAAGCACTCTGAAGAGAATTAAGATAGGGAGACATGATGGAGTGTTGGGTGATGACTATATAGAGGTGTTTATTTACAAATTGTAATTAATGCCACCCTAGCAGGAGGGAGCTATTAAGAAATATACAGTATAGACTGGGGTAGGCGTGTCAAAAAAAGACCCGTGTGAGTCAGTGGCATTCAAGCTGAGGCTTGAGTTAGGCAGGTGGGGTGTCAGGTGAGGCGGGGCACGGGAGGTGGATTGCAGTAAGAGGAATAGCACAGGTGGAGGCCAGGAGGTAGAAAAGACCTTGGCCTACAGGAGGCACTGAAATAAAGCCACAGCGAGGAGAGTAACACTGGAAGTGGGACGCTGAAGCCAGGTAGAAAGGGAAATGGCACAGGACTCACAGGTCAAACCTTCATCAAGGCCAGCGTCGTAGCTAAGGAAACAGGTTCTTACAGGTTAATGAGGGCCAAAGAACCAAAAGGTAAGTGATCCATATGAGATCAGAATCCAGATATATCAAACTATAAGGCCCATCTGTTCAAATAGCTATTCAAGAACTATTCAAATAGCTCTTTCTATAACACTACACATGATGTCTCTGCGCTAAGGGGCAGTTGGGAACGAACACACACAGACACACACACGCGTCCTCCTGCACTGGGGATCGGGAGTAGCAGCTCAGGAGCACACGCCCACGGCTTGGCTGCATATGCTTTCAGATGGAGGTGACCTGGCATCGGCCGGCCCGTGTGTCCCCAGCACAGAGACCAGACCAACAGCTGCGTGGCTCAGGAAGGAGCTGGACCCTGCGAGTTAGATCTGGGCTGGAAGCACTTAACACCTGAACTCCGCGGCCCCTGGCGAGTCCGATGATAGAGGAATAAACAGAATCATTACGCCTCATTCTTGGCCTGTAAATCTTCTGAGAGCCTTCATCATTTTTGTCGAGTTATTTTAATTGCTCTCATTTGCAGAAGCAAATTAGGTGTAGCATTGTTCTCGGGATGCTGTTCGGATTGGTGCCAAGAAGGAACGAAATGAGCAGAAAATGAAAACCTCTTTCCAAACAAAAGCCCCGACTCTGTGAGGGAAACTGATCTGTAAATCTTGTCGAGGTGGTTTCTAAGGCAAATCCATCCGGGCATAATGGGGTTTGTCATCAAGGTGGGAGGAAATTGTTCAATTAATACATGTATCTGACAACAATAAAAGGTTTCCTTGCATTAGAACTGTCAAAGAGCCTAACCTGAGAGCGTAACCCCTGCGTGGTCTCCAGAAGCTCAGAATGAAAGAGAGGCTGTTTCTTGCAGCAGCGCTGTTGAAAGCTTGTTCCCTCAGAGCTTCTCCAACGCGTGCTAAACGCAGCGGTGATTGGGGAGCAGTTTGGGGAATGCAGGCAACATACACGCTGCCTCCGTTTACCTGGGTAGTTTGTTTCTGTTTTCTCCTCACCAATTTGGGTTGTTCTGATCAATTTACTGCTTAACGACATAACCGCAGGAAGGGAAGCAGGGAAAGGAAGATTTGGTCCGACTCAAGGAATTGTTAACGAATGCACGCTTACGCTGACTACGGAACAGAGCGTCGAAGGTGCGGTCGCCATCGCTGGTGAGGAAGAGAGACGCTCTCCGAGAGCCCGGGATAGGCGGCTGAGCTGTACACGTGCTCAGACCCCCACCGCCCTTCTCAGGGACTCACGCGAGGCGTATGAAGGTAGCTCTTGGGAGCACACGTGATGGCTTTCCCGAAGCAGTTCCAGCTTTAAGTATTCTGTGCTACCGCCCAGGGGCTATCAACATAATTCCCAAATTCCAGCACTTGAAAATCCAATCTAGGTTCTTACTGATCTGAAAGCATGCGGTAAAAGCACAGTCCTTTGTGTTTGGTTTATGCAACTAGATTCGTAAACTATTTCCTACATTTTGCAAACTATTTGCAAGCCATTATTTGCATGGGACCTGCCCCTGAGGATCCCTCTGCGTTGTCAGCAGTGACGTTTCTCAGAATTTGGTCCACAGGCCTTTTAAATCACAAACATTTGGGGAGCCTGTTAGAATGAATATGCCAGGACTCCCCGAGACCCAGTGGACCAGAATACTTGAGGGGGAGACCTAGGTGTCTGCATTTTAGTCCCAGAACATTGTGATATGCCCACATTTTTGAGGACCGCTTTTCTAGAGTTGAAAGATTACATAAATGCTGAACTTGAGCAATATTAACTTATAGTCTACTACATCATTAAACTTAATTTTTAAAAAAGAAAACAAAAAATCAAGTAACTAATGATGAGTAACTTTACATGTGTTTATCGGCCATTTACATGTATTCTTTGAGAAATATCTATTCAAGTCCTTTGTTCACTTTTAAATTGATTTATTAGACTGTTCAAATTGTTGAATTATAAGAGTACT